>OY970818.1:9743410-9820910 GCA_963853775.1 Xanthia togata | reverse complement strand
CACCTCAACTTTAGGTAAATATGCATCCAAATATCCGATCTCTAGTGATTACACAGTGCCCGAGCCAGATAGAAACTACCTTCGAGATAAATTCCGAAATGGAACAGAATTCGTCGTCGAAAACTAGAGGAGAAACGGGGTCATAAAAATAGTGCTGCTGTTTGGAGGATTTGTGTGCAGTCTACAAAATCGTCCTCTATCACATGGCACTTATTTAATTACTTGGCTGTGTGTTATGCCGTTGGTCCCGGCTGTCACTCGTGGATCTTTGGCAGTCGTTACGGGTCGAAAGTCTGACAACCAGTCTTACCAAGGGGTATCGTATTACCCAGTTACTGGGTTGTGGTGCCAGATAGGCAGTCGCTCCATGTCAAATACTGGTATTCAGCTGCATCCGGTTAGATTGGAAGCGGACCCCATTGTAGTTAGGAAAAGGTTAGGCAGATTGATTTTTGAGTGTACAGCTACCTCTGCCTAGACCCTATATTATACCCAAATTCATGATGAATTTGGGTATAATCGGAAACGGAATCTTTCAACGTAATAGGGATGATGCCTGGGTCAAAAATAGAAATTCTATTTAGTCCGTCAGTCAGATAATAAAAAAATATTAGACACGTATTTTTTTATTTATCATATTAACAAAAAAAATTCATCAATTCATCATGAATTTGGGTATAATATACAACAGTTGCATAAATAACTATTCTAATTTTTTTAAAGCGTGTTTTTTTTTAACTACTATTTTGTCAATAAAACGAGTAAAATAAGTTGGGATACAAAGTTGGCGAAAATAGGGATGATGACTAAAAAAAATGTTTTTGTCCGTCATGTAGATTATGAAAAAATAACGTACACGTATTTTTTCTTTTTTTACGTTATCTAAAGATTACGGCGATACATTGAGTTATAATGTGCCATGACGTCACGAGTATGTAGATTTTATACTTACTTGTGACGTAGCGACCCCCACTCCCCAACTTTAATGCGTTTTATCTCAGTATTTTTTTTATTAATATGATAAATCAAAAAATACGTGTCTAATATTGTTTTATTATCTGACTGACGGACTAAATAGAATTTCTATTTTTGACCCAGGCATCATCCCTATTACGTTGAAAGATTCCGTTACATAAATAGACAGAGACAGGTCAAGGTAATTAAAACGTATTAATAAATAATACCTATTATTATTCTTTGCTAGTGATCACAAAAGGAAAGAAAATAGTATGGATCATTGTCATCAGATACTACACTTTTAGGTAATACAGGTGTTAAGGTCTAATAATATTTACAATTATGTACATACCTTTCTAGCCAGCACCCTATTCTCCTTATTCCTCCTATCAGTCTCCTCGGCTAAGGCGGCATGCAGTCGCGTACAATCTCCTTCTAGAGTGGCTATCCGTTCCCGAAGCGAAGCATTGTCAGCGCCTAGTGCCCGCGCCTATAATGTGGAGTTACAAGTTTATGTCATCGGTAGGATAATAACGGGAAGTGTTTTTGACACTATAACATTGATAAAACAAATGAGTCTGTCTGTTGGTACATTTAAAACACGAAATCCACATATTCAAAGAAAGTGTTATTTAATTCATAAAGGGGAATGCCGATTTTAGGCCCAAGACTGCTCACAAAATTCGTTTCATTAAAAAAAAAAACTTATAATTTTTTTACGTAATTAACTCTGCTATTCACGACGCAATAGAAGTTAGAAACATTAAAAAATAAATAAATGTACTACTATTATGTTAAAAAGTTAATTAGTCAAGCTCACGTCTATTACCTGTGAACCTTACCTACGATTTTGATATTATCTATGTCTCATTCTGTATCTGTGGCTGTACTGAATAATGTGGAATTACGTTATTAATGTAAGGTTTTACATGGAGCTTAGCACGAACGTCGCGCCACAGAGGCAACGCTTCTAAGTTTAATTTTGTAAACATGGTAATACAATAGGCAAGTACTTTTATGGTTGTAACAGCTCTATATTAGATCTCACCATCGTGCGTTCGTATTTCCGAAGATAGACGATGATTCCCGAAGCGCATACTTTGGAAGGCTGAATAGATATTCCCACATACCTCAGACTCATACCGGCTGGCGGCTGCGCTGACCGCGACGTGGTTGGCCGTTAGTTTGGCCGCGTGTTCCATCGTGCGTTCGTATTTCCGAAGATAGACGATGATTCCCGAAGCGCATACTTTCGGAAGGCTGAATAGATATTCCTACATACCTCAGACTCATACCGGCTGGCGGCTGCGCTGACCGCGACGTGGTTGGCCGTTAGTTTGGCCGCGTGTTCCATCGTGCGTTCGTATTTCCGAAGATAGACGATGATTCCCGAAGCGCATACTTTCGGAAGGCTGAATAGATATTCCTACATACCTCAGACTCATACCGGCTGGCGGCTGCGCTGACCGCGACGTGGTTAGCCGTTAGTTTGGCCGCGTGTTCCATCGTGCGTTCGTATTTCCGAAGATAGACGATGATTCCCGAAGCGCATACTTTCGGAAGGCTGAATAGATATTCCTACATACCTCAGACTCATACCGGCTGGCGGCTGCGCTGACCGCGACGTGGTTGGCCGTTAGTTTGGCCGCGTGTTCCATCGTGCGTTCGTATTTCCGAAGATAGACGATGATTCCCGAAGCGCATACTTTCGGAAGGCTGAATAGATATTCCTACATACCTCAGACTCATACCGGCTGGCGGCTGCGCTGACCGCGACGTGGTTGGCCGTTAGTTTGGCCGCGTGTTCCATCGTGCGTTCGTATTTCCGAAGATAGACGATGATTCCCGAAGCGCATACTTTCGGAAGGCTGAATAGATATTCCTACATACCTCAGACTCATACCGGCTGGCGGCTGCGCTGACCGCGACGTGGTTGGCCGTCAGTTTAGCCGCGTGTTCCAGCGCAGCGGCCTCCCTGCGGCCGCATGTCTCTGCGACCGCTCGCTCGACCGACAATGCTTCTTCCGCTTGTGATGCTCGCTCCGTTTCTCTGTTTTAATAGAGAAATGCGAAGTGATAATTTGGCAAGCTTACTACTTGTAAAAGGAACCTAGAGAAACCGAAACCCCTGCGGGGTAATAGAGATGACGATTAAAAAAAATATTGTCCGTCTAGTAGATTATAAAAAATTAAGTACGCGTATTTTTTCTTTTTTTACGTTATAGCAATAAATTACGGCGCTACATTGAGTTAAAATGTGCCATGACTTTTTTTTTTTTTTTTTTAACTATGGCATCTCGCAGGTATACCACTAAGGTATTTACTGCTCAACCGAACAATCCTGTGGCTGCCTTAAGCACTACACTCAAAGCCTCCAGCCAGGAGCAAAACTATTCTAAATTAAAATTAGGCGAACGCTCGCTAAGGGCACCCCCTGTGGGGTACGAACCTCGGCTTAGGGCGTCGCTGAGGGGAGGACAGCAAGATGGGACAGGCTGGATCAAGGATATATTATTATTATTATGCGGGGAATTTAAAGCTACGCGCTCAGCTGCGGCGCGGGCTGGCGCTTCATCGGACAAGGGATGCCATGACGTCACGAATATGTAGATTTTATACTTACTTGTGACGTATAACCCCCACTCCCCAACTGTAATGCGTTGCATTTTGTAATTTTTTATTAATATGATAAAGCAAAAAATACGAGTCTAATATTTTTTTAATTATTTAAGCTACGCTTGCCGGGGTTGGTCTTTGGATGGGTGACCATATTAACATACCGAGACTCCTCCGTGCCTCGGAAAGCACGTTAAGCCGTTGGTCCCGGCTGTCATTCGTGGATCTTTGAAAATCGTTACAGGTCGTCAGAAGCCCGAAAGTCTGACAACCAGTCTTACCAAGGGGTATCGTATTACCCAGCTACTGGGTTGTGAAGGTCAGATAGGCAGTCGCTCCATGTCAAATACGGTATTGAGCTGCATCCTGTTAGACTGGAAGCCGACACGGAAAAGGGTAGGCAGATTGACTATGAGAAAGTAAGGATTTCAGCCAAATGGTTGGGGCGGGCTCGGATAGAAAAAGAATATGAATAGGAGAACCAACAGCTATAACAAATTGATAACAATTGATTAAGAAACATAATATTTATGAGTTAGAATGAGAAAGACTATACTGTTGAAGTAGGAGTGTTTTCTTTGGGTGCGCCAAATTTCACCTAAATTTTCAACTCCGATAATTGGAAATCCGAAAATGTTCTTCCTAACATTTGTCATCCTAACAAACACAATTCCTAACTACTCTGTCTCTAATGTTCATAATTCCGAAGCATTCAACTTCATAATGTCAGTAGCAATATATACCTACTTTTATTAGTTTCCCTATATTTTCTCAACATAACCATCTTTTACACTATTATTCAAAGTCATATCTTTTTTGTTTATCACGGTACTATGTATAGTCATTGGTTTAAGTTAAGTTAGAACTGCGACCATAACGCACGAGCTGAGCGAGCGAAGCCAGAGTCCCGCTCCAGTCATTCAGTCAAGTTCCAGAAACGAATCGGTCTTATTCATAATTATTGGTTTAGGTTAGGTTAGAACTGTGACCACAACGCACGAGCCGAGCGAGCGGAGCGAGCGTGCCGCGGCAGCGGCCGGCGAAGTGCCAGAACCGAATCGGTCCTATAGTTATTGGTTTAGGTACGGTTAAAACTGCGGTATAAACTCCCAGGCCATAAACATAACCGTCAATGAGTCGTGTTTTATGTATTTCGGTTGGAGGGGGTGCTACAGCGCGAGGACTTAGAAAATTTTTTTGCAAATCGTTTATTTTCTCGATTTTATCGTATAAAACACTTAAATATAAGGCTAAAAGTGTCTTGGTGTTTTTTGTCTCCGACTAACCGTTTGTCGTCAAAACGATGTGGAAGGGATCCATAGGTTAGGTTATAACTGTGACCAGGCATTCACGCCCAACCGCCGCCGGCCCCGTCACCATCGGGGCGTTCCGGCCAGTGCTCGAGCGCTGGCTCGGGAGGAGGCACGGCTCCCTGTCGTTTCGGGTGACGCAGGTGCTCTCGGGGCATGGCTGCTTCGGGAAGTTCCTGTGTCGCATAAACAGGGAGCCGGACGCTCGGTGTCACCACTGCGTCGACTGTCGGGAGGACACGGCTCGGCACACGCGGGCAGAGTGTGGAGCTTGGGAGGAGCCGCGCCGTGCCCTCATCTCAGGTGTCGGCAGTGACCTGTCGCTGCCGGCCGTTGTCAACTCGATGGTCGGCAGGGAGGAGTCCTGAGACGCGGTGGTATCCTTCTTCGAAACAGTCATTTCGCAGAAGGAGGCTGCGGAAAGGGAGCGGGAGATTGCTTCCGCTAACCCGATCCGCAGCAGACGCACCGGGCGTCGGCGGAGGGCGGATAACGCCCTCTTCCGGCCCCCCTAAATGGGTCCAGGGGCGACGGATCTGTGGAAATCCGTCGCCCCCTACTCCTTAGGACCCGAGATGGCAGCGCGTAGTGTTCCACGCGCGCCTCTCTATGATGTAAGGGGGGAGTTTGACACCTCACTCCCCCCAAACTCGAGGTGGCCCGCAGAGGCGGGCCGGCACTATCCGGGGATCGCGGAAGACGCATTAGATCCCGTGATCCCCAGTGCAAGTGTGAGACGGAACACTGGGGTGGTTTTAGTCAGTAAGAGTCTGACAGACCCCTCCGCCCTCCCTAGGGCGGAAGACATCCATGAGGATTTCCCCCAGTAAACAAAAAAAAGGTTAGAACTGTGTCCAACTACGCGCGAGCCGAGCGAGCGCTACCTCGAAATTGGTCGCGAAATTTTTCCAAGTATTTTTTTCATAGTGGTATATTATGGTAATTATGTTTAGGGATAAAAGCGTTATGATAAAAAACAGTAGGAGTTTAAATATATTTACATTAATGATATTATTAATTACAATTTTCGGAAACATGAGTTATGAATATCGCCGGTAGCACTACAAATAGTATGAATGAATACTTTAGGATGAAAATTTTTAGGAAGTGATCATTCGGATTACAAATCATTAGGAAGAACAATTTCGGGTAAATAACTTTAGGTGAGCCAATATGGACCCGTTTTTTTTTGCTATAATCCAACAGTTAATCATCCAGTAACTCCGACCAGAGCGGGTTTCCTGTCTGCCGGGCAACTGCCCAAGGATTGATGTCGGATAGTCTTATATATGTCGTTCGCGCGATGCAGGATTTGTGAGACGTCAGGATTTTGTGTGACGTCAGGTTTTTGATGCGTAGTTCGCATGTGGTGATGTAGTTGCCGCCACACGTAACACACTTACATTGGTAACGCCTTTCATTTGGCAATGCATTAGCGTGTTTGCGAATTTTTCAAACATAAAACGCAATGGATTGGCAATTTCCTTCAAAATCCATTGGATTGTGATTGAAAGTGTGTTACGAAATTGCAGTGCTTGTATATAATCCTAGAAAATTATACTTAGCTTCCGTATATTAAAAAATCAAACCTAACACCAAACGTTAAATTTTAGTAAAAAAAAATATGAAAATATACAGGGTGTTAAATTAATTGCGTGCCATAGCTTAAGGGTAGGTTTAGAATCGAAAAAGGAAACCAAAAAAAAAAGAATTTCTTGGAATTGTACGTACCTACCTAGTTACCTATCCTTCACCCGGCGTTATCGAAGTGTTCGGGCGTAGGTTTTTCATTGCGTTCGATAGTATGTAGGTAACTCTAGGAAATTATTAATTAGCATTTGAACAACGAATTGTAGTTTACATACCGTCGTAGCGTTAGTTCGATTCGCGTTCGATAGTAGGTAAGTAATTAAAGCATTTAAACAAGTAAAATAATTTTAATTCTAAACGATTACTATATTTTCTTTTTCTTCTTTTTTTTTGGCTTCCTTTATCCATACTTAACCTACCCGCACGCTATGGCACGCAATTACTTTAACATCCTGTATATTATTTTTTCGCGATTACGATATTGGCGCCATAGAGGAAGTACTTCAGTTTGATGATCTGTAATCTACTTGTTGACATAATCTACTCATTACAATGTTTTTTTTTAGATTTGTATTGCAGTAAGGCTTTTGCTGAACGTTTCGACTGTCAGTACGTGAAACACTGCTGCATGGTTCACGTACTGACTAATATCAAGATATTGTTTTAATTTGATTTAATTTTATAATAACTTTAATTTTAATTGTAATGTTGAATATAATTTGTTTTCATTTTAATTTGATTTAGTTTTGTTAAAATTGTAATTTTAATAATAGGGTGTTTTACTCTATATGAGAAAAAATCGAAAAATATATTATTGAGATAGCTTAGGCAAAAAGCAGTCGGAAAACGTTAGTTTTAGTTCATACAATAGCAAACTAAATTTTAAAATTCAATTCAAAGGTTTCAGCTTTTTTAATCTGTTTCATAACACCATTAGATAGTAGTCGCCATGTTATTACGTCATACGGCTATATAAACTTAGAAAGTGTTAACTGTCAACTATCAGCGTACCTTTAATATTTATAGGCGTTTTATTATTTTCGTAACCAACGTAATTTTTATTGAAATAATACCATGGAGGACGGTTTTGTAAAAGGAGACAACAATAACTTAAAAAATATCACTGCATTGTTTATACAGCCAACTGACGTCATGACCACAGAGCAATATGGCGTCCACTGCGTCCAGCGTTTTCGTCAAATTACGCGCGAAATTTGAAAATGCAAAATTTTAATGCAATATTGTGGCACTTAACGATTGAATAAAAATTTTGTGATTTTTTTGTAGTTCATTAGCACTATAGAATGTAATTGAGACACTTTTCAAAAATGGGTCTAATACCCTATTGTGATGTTGATTTTATTAGTGTTGATGGTTTTATAATTTTTAATTCAGTTTAATTGTTCGAAGTCGTTACTATGATACAAAGTTAATAATAAATAATAATAATTATTATCGCAATATTTGGTTAGCTAGCGACCTCGACAATTATTTATTTTACCTCGATGGTCCTAGTTTATTAATTACTAGCACTTTGCCCGCGGCTTCGCTCCGGTGGTCTTTCCCGCGGGACCCGTTATTTTTCCCGGGATAAAAAGTAGCCTATGTTACTCCCTGAAAACCAAGCTTTCTAATGGTAAAAGAATTTTTCAAATCGGTCCAGTAGTTTCGGAGCCTATTCAATACAAACAAACAATAAAATCTTTCCTCTTTATAATATTAGTATAGATAATAACATCTAGTTACAGCTATATGTAAGCGGGCACGCCCTTTATGCCTGGAGGCTTTTATTTAGATATTGTTTAAATTTAGCCATTTTTATTTCTGTCTGAGTATAGTTCTCGATGTTTTTGGTTGGCTGCGGACAGCGGGAGGGCCGCGCCACCGGTCAGCTGTTGACCACCTCCATGCACGCACGCGCTCTAGCGTTATTATTATTGTCCATATTTTCTTGTTGTTTTATAACCAACCCCGTTTGTAATTCATATTTTTCTATCATATTATATCTACATAATACACAGTCCACTCACCTTTCATTTGCTTCACTACGACTTATCGTCGCGATCAACCATTTAAAAACGTGTTATAAAACACTTTAAAACGAAGTAAGGGCCGAAACACATAACCGCGTTGCGGCGCCGCGCCGCTAAAATCGGCGGTTTGCGTTGCGGCGGCGTCGCGAAAAAGAGCATTTTATTGTCGTATGGTAGGGTATCCAGTTCCTCGTGATTTTTGATTGTGGATAGACGTGTCTCTGCCATGGACCATCGTGAGAATCTTATAAACATGAAACTGTCATGTTCTATTCTTCCAACTTCTGACAACCTCTACATACCATTTTTCTGTATTGGAGTGGGTCGTCTGATACGTAGTATCTCTATGTAGTCTATGAAACAAACTAAATCATTGTCAACAAGTATGACATCATAACGCTGGAACTAGCGCCACGCTGCGGTGCCGCGCCGCTGCAATCGGCAGTGCCGCTACTGCCGATTCTCGCGGCGCAGCGCCGCAACGCGGTTATGTGTTTCGGCCCTTAAATTGTGTTTTCATTGAGTCTTGTCGCTATACGTAGTTTTCAACCTTTTTCAACTTTTTGTGAATATTTGTAACCATGAACAAAAAATAAAAAATAAATAAAAATGCTTGGATTTTAAAACCAACGCATATATACTAATAAATCTTGTCAAAATATACATCAGATTTTATTTTCACGATTTAGATTGCCGTATTTGCTAAGAAAAACCTACCGCCGGGTAGGTTGCCGATCCCATATGCGACTAAGTGAACCCTCCAGGAGGGCTCCCAGCACTGAAGGTGTTAAAGAATACATACCTCTGTAACTGCGCACTGAGAGTATCCGCAAGCGCTGCTTTAGCCCTCAACGCTGCTAACTCTGCCGCCTCCTCTTCCAGACGAAGATTACTTTCCTTTAGATGTTCCACCTGAAAAATATCAAACATATTGGATTTTAAAATGGGATTCTAAGTAACTTGCTATGCAAGCACAGACGCACAGTGTTTTATGAAGACTAATTTTCGGACATTGCTTTTTTATATAAAAAAAACTGATAGTTTAAGTTATTTAAATGCAATATTTCGTATCCCCATTTCACTAGCATGTTTAGTTTTTGAAATATTTTTTTTGAAAATCGCCTTTAAAAAAAAAAAAAATTAGCAAAAAAAACATTTATCTGAAACTAATATGATACGCAAATGTGACTTTGGAAATATCGACGGCGTTTTTTATGCTGCATATTTTAGAGTACAAAATAATCCTCGGAACTTCGTTAGATTCAGACTTATACGAGGTTTTTAGTTTTTATTTTTTTTTCACGGTAATTCCGTCGTATCTGAAAAAGTTATTTATATTGAAATTATGCCCTTTATCTTCCCTATATACCACAAAAATGACACATCCTAATTGCGTGCAATCTAGAAGTTATTCCAAATTAACTGTTTTTGTTAGTGTTGTCACTTTCGAATCTAAATTTTAAGGGGTTTGAAGGGGTATCGTATTAAGCAGTGATAGCCTAGTGGTGTGACCGTCAGACTGACAAGTCGTAGGTCTCGAGTTCGAACCCAAGGCACGCACCTCTGACTTTTCGGATTCATGTGCGTATTATATGATTATCACTTGCTCAAAAAACGGTGAAGGAAAACATCGTGAGGAAACAGGCATGCCTGAGGAATATTTCTCGACGGCATGTGAAGCCAAGTCAGAGGCCCGTGGGCGGCTTTAAAACTCTGACACCAGGTTAGTTTACTAACCACACGAAAAGAAGAAGTCAGTTACTGGGTTGTGGTCAGATAGGGAGTCGCTCCATGCTGCTACTGCTATTCAGCTACATCTGGTTAGACTGGAAGCCGACCACAACATAATTGGGAAAAGGCTAGGCAGATTGGTGGTCATGCTACGCGTGCTGGTGTCAGAGAAGCCGCCTATGGGCCTCTGACTTGGCTTCACATGCCGTCGAGAAATATGTCTCTAATCTAAGACATGCCGGTTTCCTCACGATGTTTTCCTTCACCGTTTTGAAGCGTTTTTCTTTACTTGTTTATAAAAACAAGAATCCCACGATACGCAGTCTACTTAAAATGTTGATTATAAAAGAAAACTTCATTTATGATGTGTCACATCTTTCCTCTCGGTTTCCTGCAAGCTGTGTGAGTGGTTTCGTGAAAAGCGACGGAAGTGTGTTACAGCCCCCCTAGCCAAGTTGCAAACGATAAACGTGAACGCTTAGTAATCTCCAATAGATTTTCAACTTTATACCTAAGAGCATAAAGTTGAAAATCTATTAAAGACTACTGAGAGTTTACGTTTATCGTTTGTGAGTTGGCTAGGGGGGCTGGAAGCCAGGGAAGCGCGCGCTATTTGATTTGACCAATGAGCGCGAGCGGTGCTAGAGTTCGCTGTCAGAAACGATCGTGACGAGGCCCCGTCCCTTTAATATTGCTTATTACCATGGTGAGATGTCAGATTTTTTCAGGGTTCCGTACCCTATTACTAAGACTCCGCTGTCCGTCTGTCACCAGGCTGTATCTCATGAACCGTGATAGTTAGACAGTTGACATTTTCACACATGATGTATTTCTGTTGCCGCTATAACAACAGATACTAAAAACAGAATAAAATAAATATTTAAGGGGGGCTCCCTTATACAACAGGCAAGACATGATGACATGATTTTTTTGGCGTTTTATAGATAATGGTACGGAACTCTTCGCGCGCGAGTCCGACTCGCACTTGGCATGTTTTTGTTCTATTGCTATGCTAGACACCGACACAATAAAGTCTGTGAGTTTTCGCCAATTAATAAAAAAAAAGTCCCCGTATTGTTAATATTGTGTTTCAATAGACTTTTAGGGGCATGAGGAACAGGGTGTAAAGTTCACTCATCCACCATAGAAAAGGGAGGATCCTCCAACCAGACGGGTGTTGTGTCTGGCGGGCCGACTGCCCGACTGTTGATGTCGGATAGTCTTATATGTCGTTCGCGCGGTAAACTCTAATTGCGCGATGCAGGATTTGTGTGACGTCATGTCTTTGATGCGTAGTTAGTAGGTATGTGGCGGTGTAACCGCTACAGACTGTTTTGTTCTTTCTCTTACCTCAGCAGTAGAGCGAGCGAGAGCGGCGCTAGCAGTATCTCTCTCCCGCGTGCAACTATCCAGTTGTTGTGTGCTAGATGTTAGGCGTCGCTCTAATTCGTCTCGTTCATGACGACATAGGATTAAAGTTGCTTGGCATTCTTTAAGTTCCGCTTCTGTTAAAAAAAAAAACATAATACATGTTTTGAAATATTATCACAGAACTTGCTGCCGTGGGAATATCGGGATATAAAGTATCCTATGTCCGAATACAGGTCTTGGTCTACCCATGTGCCAAATTTCATCCAAATCCGTTCAGTGGTTTTAGGGTTAAAGCGTAAAAACGAATTTGAATTCCCACGAGATCGAAACTTATGAGAGTGAAACCGCTCGGCGCAGCTGGTGCTAAATAAAAAAGAAAATCTATAATAGTTTTGGTAGTTCTGAACCTTTTACTGCGTAAGTTTTACTCGCAATTTTAGGCCCAGACTTTTACAAATTTAGGCCTGAAGAAATAAAGAAAAATAGGTTTATTTGTCACAGAAACACGTGCATACAAAACAATATAAACATAACATAAATATTCGCAATCGAATATTTATGTTATGTTGTGTGCCTGCGAGTGCAGGCAGGCTAAGGAGGCACTCCCGTCAATCGATGGCCGTCTCACGAGAAAGGTTCTCCGACTAACTAAACAACAGCTGTGTACGGTTACGGCAGCTATAACTGGCCATGGGTCATTTAATAAACACCTCTTTGTCATAGGAGTCACAGACAGTCCGCTCTGCAAAGCCTGCATGGAGGACGACGAGACAGCGGCTCATTTGCTGTTAAACTGCCCGGTGGTCGCCACTTACAGGGCAAAGTACTTCGGTAACCCAGGTACTCTACGCGAGATTGCCAGTAACACCAAGGCGCTGCTGGCCTTCTTTGAGGAGCTGGGGTGGATCGAATGACCGATTTTTCCCACCCGTACGCAAAATACGCGCTGACGTGGAGTTACGGAAACCAGTATTACCTATTACCTTACATAAATATTCGGCAGCTGCACGTCATGACTGTGACAAAAAGGCTTCCACTCAGCATAATGCTGTGCTATGGGGAACCCACAGCACAGCGCTGATTTTCAGTGGTCACCCGAAAAATACGTACGGAAATAAATATGAATAAATCCAGTGTTTAAATGTTAATAACCACTCAAGACGTCTATGGATAGCATATTATCCCAAAAAAAAGTAGAGTCTAACGTCTGGGCTAGTACACTATCCCAAGCGACGGGTCGTTTTTAATTCCATCTAGTGATAAAATACGATACTATTTCGACAGTTTGACAGATTATATGGATAGCTGATGAAATACGAGTAGTTCGACGAAAATACATGAGCGGATAAGCAGCTATAGAGGTTTTAGGCCTGAAACGGGCGCCCGCGCGGTTCCATACAAAAGTGCTCCGTCACGGGGAGGCGCGCCCCGCACCCACGCAACGGGGCCCACCTCCGTGCGACGGAACTAGTCGCGCGGGCACGCGCGGTGCGGGCTTACTGGCTCTCGTTTTTTTTTTTGCTAGTCGTCGTTTTGCGACGTAATAATACAGGGTGTTTGGCAGAACGTTGAACATACGAAAATGGTGGATAGGTGGGGTCATCTGCTACTTACTCAACCCATTTTTTTTTTTTTAAATGCAAGTTGAAATTTAGTTTCAAGTATTTTTTTACATATTTCTGTAAGTTTGAGGACTTATAACTTGTAATCTGAATAAAGCAATAGTTTTATAAGAATCTACCAACATTAACGATAAAAAAAAATGCCTGTTTTATCCATTTGTGATAAAAAATACACTTAAAGTTAAGAAAGTGGTGAAACTAGAAGAAAGCAAAAAAATTTTTTTTTTAATATCCTGGGGTCTAGGGCCAATTAAATTAGGGCTGAGTAAGTAGCAGATGACCCAATCTATCCACCATTTTCGTATGTTCAACGTTCTGCCAAACACCCTGTATATTAAGTTCTCCATCGACACGACTATACATGCACACCGTTAAAATTGAACTAGCGACACTGCGTAAATAAAATAATCCGGTCTCCGCGACGGGTCCCACGGGTCTACGCGCGACGGTTGCCCGTCGCGGGCGCCCGCTTAACGCAGTTTCAGGCCTTAGTTACGACAGAGCGGGCGATGCCACCCGCGGGTTGGCGGCCGCGCGCGGCAGACGTAAGAGACCATAAATGGTCGCGCGGGTTAGACGTTTGAGTGGATAAGTACAGTGTGCAAATATTGAACAGTTGTTAAACTGTCTTATGTAATTTTGACGTTCGGAAAGTGCTGATTCTCAGCCTAGTTGAATGAATGACTTGAATTTTTGAATTTAATTCGTACGCTTAACCAGAATAACCACTCCTTTTAACCAGCTCTCAACTCCAAGGCAAGCAGATAACAGACTTACCCAGTTGTTTGGCTCTAGCGCAGTCTGTAGCGTTAGCAGTAGCGGCCTCCCTTGCCGCTTCTAATTCAGTCACCTGCTGAGTAAGTTTCTCTGCGCGTTCTGAAGCATCCTGTCAAAGAATATCATAATAATAATTCGAAGTACCGGGCGGGTCATATCGCACGTATGGACAAGGAAAAATGGACACAGAGAGTAACTACCTGGCAAGGACCAATAAACAAAAGGAAAAGAGGTAGACCGAAGGAAAAATGGGTTGATGAAATAATAAGCCGGTGAAAATTGGATCACAAAGGCAAAAGACAGACAAACGCGGAGCAAAATGGAGGAGGCCTCCACCCGTTGAGGGGTCCATATTGAAATACAAATGAAATTGTAATGTTTTGAAATTGAAATTGTTATGCATGCACATTTATGTAATAGTAACATAACATCATAACGTCACGCCTGTATTCCCCGAAGGGTTAGGCAGAGGTGTACCTGTAGTACACCCACATTTCGCCAGTTATGTTTGAGTCCCATGTAATAGGGGGCGAGCCTATTCCCATCAACCGGGCACAATTCCAGACTCCAGACTACTATTGAGAAATCCCTGTTGGAAAAACCCAATAATATGGGAATCGAACCCAGGACCTCATGCTCAGCAGTAGCGCTTGCGACCACTAGACCAACGAGGCAGTCATAGTAATCTTATGATATATTTGTTTTTATAAGTCATTCATTATGGAAATAAAGAGGCTATAATAATAATAATAATAATGATCATTGACATAACGGTCCCGCATGACGGGAACCTCGTGAAAGCCGAAAAAGATAAACAAATTAAGTATCTTGACTTGGCTCGCGAGGTTGTCGACATGTGGGATGTGGACTCAGCGATCATTGTGCCGATAGTTGTATCAGCCAATGGCTTAAGTGCCAAGAGCCTCGACCAACACCTAAGGAGGCTCTCGTTGGGCAGCTGGATTAAGGGCTTGATTCAGAAAACGATACTCCTGGACACGGCTCGCATAGTTAGGAGGTTCCTCTCTCTGGAGCCCTGACCGCCGGTAGCTTGGACCCTGCTCCCGATATTTTTAAATGTTTTTTTTTATTTTTTATTCTAATATTTAAAAATATAATTTATATGTATTAATGTAAAATAAAGGAAATAATAATAATTCAAAGTACCATACTACAGATATGTGCCCGACCCAGTTCTCGAGAATGGTCACGCCACTTTGTACTGAGATCAATCTATCATCACTGACAGGACTATTGTAGCCAATAAGCCTGATATTGTGGTGATACATCGACGAGAGCGCCGTGCAATGACTGTTGATATCGCTGTCCCACATGACGAGAATCTCGTGAAAGCTGAGAAAGATAAAAACATCAAGTATCTTGACTTAGCACACGAGGTTGTCGACATATGGGACGTGGACTCGGCAATCATTGTACCGATATTCGTTTCGGTTAGTGGCCTAAAAGCGGAGAGCCTCGATCAACACCTCAAAAGGCTCTCATTGCGCGGCTGGGTCAAGGGCTTGATTCAGAAAGCAGTAATTCTGGACACGGCACGCATAGTGAGGAGGTTCCTCTCTCTAGAGCCCTGACCACCGGCATCTTGGACCCTGTTCCTGATGTCGATGGGCCACTATTTTTATATTTTTTAATGTTATTTTATAAAAATACTTAAAAATGTAATCAAAATGAATTAATGGAATAATAATTCATACAACCGAAGAAGAAAGAGTATTATTGACTGAAGTGTGTTGGGGTGTGACTGTAGGAGCGCCTGATGTGAATCACCACCTGGCCCGGGGGTCTACTCCCTAAGAGACTCCCGGTGCGTTCTCCGTCTTACTTACGGACATACCGTGAGTGAGACGGAGAGGGAAGCGTGCGGGAGCGTGAGGGAAATTTCGGCCAGAACTAAGAATTTCGCTTAGGGAGTAGACCCCCAGGCCCCTGCTGGGTGGTGGTGGTTCCTTAGAGAAGGCCCAGCAAGAGCCGATCTAGCAACGAGGGCGTCGGTTTTAGTTGGCGCTTACCTACAGTGGAAGCTGGCCCGACGATTAACGTCGGGAGGTTGTATGTATGTAGTTGCGCGGTTTTTTTTTTTTTTTTTTTTTTTTATTTTTTTTTTTTAACTTTGCCCCTATCACTAGGAATTTCTCCTGTATCGTGGGTGCGTTTACAAACATTCAAACTCACATACACAAACAGCCAGACCCGAAACAACTACTTGTAGGTCATACAAATATTTGTTCCGTGCGGGAATCGAACCCGCAACACGCAGTGCAGCAGTCAATTGAATTAACCACTGCGCCAACCGTGCCGTCAACTTTGTTTGCGAGATGCAGGATTTCGCGTGACATCAGTGTCATGCGTAGCGCATATGAGGTGTTGTAGACACATAACCACATATTGTAGATATAGAAATACTCAAGAACGTCAGAAAGTTATATGTTGTTTGAAAATTCGAAGGTAAGGCTGCAGTTTGGACTCGCGAAAATAGTCGAGTCTGAATTTTATTTACTAGGCAATAAGCATTTAAATTCCTTGAATTCACAAAACCGTATTAGGAAGTGGTGAAGGTTTAGATCGGGGGCTGTCTTTTATAACTTCCGACCATCATAAAGTACTAGGTAATTCTCAGCTTAATTTGAATAAACGAGGTTTAATTCTGCACAAAAATTTATATTAATAGTGACCGACCGTTTACATTTCCGGCCATTTTCGGCCAAAAAATAAATTTTCGTCCATAAACTAGCCGAAGCTTCGGCCAAGCCGAAAATATTATATTAACACCAAGATACACCAGAAATTTTGTATCCTGTAATGGAATTATTGTGTTTTATTTACCTAGTAGTAGGACCAACCAGTAAATCCCCTATAACGCGTACTTTGCGTGTACTAATGACGTAGCAGACAGCATAGATCTTTTTACTTGTTCTCTGAGTGAGTTCACAAAAACCACGATGTACGGAAAATGTTATGGTAAATAATAAAACTGTAATTATGGGGCCACACACTACACATGATTGAATTAATTATGTTATTATTTTGACATAATCTACTCATTACAATGTTTTTTTTTATGAGTTGTATTGCAATATGTGGTAAGCTAGCGACCTCGACAATTATTTATTTTACCTCGATGGTCCTAGTTTATCAATTATAACTTCTAGTTACAGCTATATGTAAGCGGGCACGCCCTTTATGCCTGGAGGCTTTATTTTCTTTTTTAGATATTGTTTACGTTTAGTTATTTTTATTTCTGCTTGAGTATAGTTCTCGATGTTTTTGGTTGGTATATTGGCGTGTGCTAGCTGTCGTATGGCTATTAATAATTAATAATTTAAATTAATTAATTAAGTTTTGCGTAATGTAAATTATCTTGCATACTATTATATAGAATATTTTTTTTCTAACTGAACAGACAGCTGTGCTGCTGGGGAGTTTGTTGCGCCACTTCTTCCCAGGTAAAGCACTAGGAAGTGGCGTGTGCTAGCTATCGTATGGCTATTAATAATTAATAATTTAAATTAATTAATTATGTTTTGCGTAATGTAAATTATCTTGCATACTATTATATAGAATATTTTTTTTCTAACTGAACAGACAGCTGTGCTGCTGGGGAGTTTGTTGCGCCACTTCTTCCCAGGTAAAGCAATAGGAAGTGGCGTGTGCTAGCTATCGTATGGCTATTAATAATTAATAATTTAAATTAATTAATTATGTTTTGCGTAATGTAAATTATCTTGCATACTATTATATAGTTTTTTTTTTTCTAACTGAACAGACAGCTGTGCTGCTGGGGAGTTTGCTGCGCCACTTCTTCCCAGGTAAAGCACTAGGAAGTGGTGAAGGGCGGGCGTGCCGGGGGACTGTCTTATGTAATCTTGACGTTCGAAAAGTGCTGATTCTCAGCCTAGTTTGAATAAATGACTTTTGAATTTTGAATTAAGAAATTCCTGTAATGATAGTGATGATGATTTAATAAATAATACATTTATTTTAAAGCCTATGTGCTCTTTCTAGTTTTTTGGTCGAAAATAAGACTAAAGCCAAAGCATCTTTTTCATTTTCGGCTGAAAATCCATTTGCGGTCGGAAACTAGATAATATTAATTAATATTGCGTGCGTGTATCCTTTGAAATATAGGACAGAGAGAAGCAATGCCAAAGCCATTACGACTCTGCACACGCACATGGGTAGGTAGTTGTGGGTGCATGCATTAAAATTATTATCCCTTTTGTTAACTGTACATAGATGAACAGACATTGTAAGAATTGAACTGGGATGTTGTCAATATTGAATGTCTGGTGGTCACGAGTGGAGGGTTGATGTACAGGTCTTTTATTGGATATCTAAAGAGATAATGTCATTCCTTCATTTTTCATTATTTTTACCTATCGTGGTATAGTAATCTTATTCTAGGTGCATCGTCTTCGCACATAATTTTTAGTGTATACAAGATATTGTGAAAACATTTTAAAATAGTAACGGTGGAGTTTCTTGCCCATTCTTCTCCATACGAAAACTACCTTTTGGAATGGGCGACTAGAATCAATTATTATTATTATTTTGTAAATTTTGACGTTCAAAAGTGCCTTTTTTGTGCCTAATTGAAATAAATTATTTGACTTTGACTGAGTTTGTTTCGCCCTTTCTTCTCAGAGTAGTCAGATAGGAACCGCCGAACTCATCTAGCTAATTTTTAATATGACGTTTAAAAGTGATACCAATATCCTATTTACAGAATAAACAATTTCATTTAATTCCATATCTAATTCTTTTGCATTGCTCTCAGTAGTAACCAGGAATCTGGGTTTGTGCCCAGTTAGTGGTACCTACTATAAAATGGCGAAATGGGGGTGTTCCTCCATCGTGTAAGTCTCTGCCTTAAGTCTTACACTTCGGTGAATATAGGCGTAATGCATGAACGAGTAAAACAAGTCGGACGAATCCTCGCTAACAAGAAACTGTGTCACTCAAGTCGGCCAGCTCGCTGTACGTATAGGTAAATATTTATGTGTGAGTGTTGACGTTTGCGTGATTATTGGCTGACCAACTAATGTGTGAATGTGTGCGTACAACGAGCTGGCCGACTTGAGTGACACACTTTCTTGTTAGCGAGACTCCGTCCGACTTTTTTTATTCGTCCACGGCATAATGTTATGTTACGTTCTAATTAGCTCTTACCTTATAGGCATCCATTTCAACGCGCAGCTTGCTCTGTGTCCACTTCAGCCGTCCGTCTAGTTCACGCATGTCTTCTCGAAACTTCGCTAGTTCTCGCTCGCTGTTCATAAGTTCGTGACACTGTATAAACCGAAATAATACCTATGTAGAACTATTAAGATCTTATTTTACTTGCAGAATTTGGAAGGAAACATAACACTTTATAAAACATAACCATTTTATAATGTTTCCACTGCTGGGACTTAGGCGTCATTCGAGGAGTGGGAAATCCACCACGAGGGCCCAGTACGGTATGGTAGATGTCACATGCCTTCGAATTTTTGGTTCTAGGACATGCCGGTTTCCTCACGATGTTTTCCTTCACCGTTTTGAGAGCAGTGGTGATGAAATTATTTACACAAAGTAATGCGCCTGTCTGGGTTCTAACATTCTATATTTACGAGTATATATATTAAAGAAAGTCGTGTTAGTTACACTATTTATAACTCAAGAACAGCTGAACCGATTAGGCTGAAAATTGGTGGGGAGGTAGCTCAGAACCAGAAGACGGACATAGGATAGAGGACGGACTTTATAACCCGGTCGGGTAGGTAGGTAGGTAGGGTAGGTAGGTAGGGTAGGTAGGTAGGTAGGTAGGGTAGGTAGGTAGGGTAGGTAGGTAGGTAGGTAGGGTAGGTAGGTAGGGTAGGTAGGTAGGGTAGGTAGGTAGGGTAGGTAGGTAGGGTAGGTAGGTAGGTAGGTAGGGTAGGTAGGTAGGGTAGGTAGGTAGGTAGGTAGGGTAGGTAGGTAGGGTAGGTAGGTAGGTAGGTAGGGTAGGTAGGTAGGGTAGGTAGGTAGGTAGGGTAGGTAGGGTAGGTAGGTAGGGTAGGTAGGTAGGTAGGGTAGGTAGGTAGGGTAGGTAGGTAGGGTAGGTAAGTAGGGTAGGTAGGTAGGGTAGGTAGGTAGGGTAGGTAGGTAGGGTAGGTAGGTAGGGTAGGTAGGTAGGGTAGGTAGGTAGGTAGGGTAGGTAGGTAGGGTAGGTAGGTAGGGTAGGTAGGTTGGGTAGGTAGGTAGAGTAGGTAGGGTAGGAAGGTAGGGTAAGGTGGGTTAACAAACGGGCGTTTCTCTTATATGTATACCATACTAGCTGCCTTACCCTACCCTACCCTACCCTACCTACCATAACTATACTACCTTCGTACCCTACCTACTCTAACCTACCTAGAGTAGAGTAGGTAGGGTACGAAGGTAGCGTAGGTATGGTAGGTAGGGTAGGGTAGGGTAGGGTAGAGCAGCTAGTTTGGTATATAAGAGAGAAACGCCCGTTTTGTATGAGATCAAATCGGTAGAGGGTGGACTGTAGCCAATCAGTGTTGTATCTGTACAGGGGCCTTATTATGAATTATTAATGCCATCATTATTTCACTGCGAAAAAGGATGGTGCTAGCGGTCTTGTATAGCTCTGTCTCTCACTTATACTGGAGTAATGGTGGCATTAATACGTCATAATACGGCCGCTGTACACAACTGAACTATTGCTGAGCATCTCTTTTTGTTCCAGAGCTCAATATTATACAGGACAATCTTTTGCCTTTAGCCTTCACCCGCGTGGATGTATGGAACGTACTACCGGGATTACATTCCTAATACCCGAGGAAAAGTTCATTGACTCCTACCGCTGCGCCCGCGTTGCCGTCAACCATAATTATTTTGTACGCGTAATTTTGAATCTGTGATATCTTTTAAACTTTTCATTTAAATAATATAATGTCAAGGCATATCTTAATCTAAATTAAATGCCCAGTTTATAATACTGGTAAATTTTGACCAGCATTATATTAATTTCTGCAT
Source organism: Xanthia togata (assembly GCA_963853775.1). Classification (NCBI taxonomy): domain Eukaryota; kingdom Metazoa; phylum Arthropoda; class Insecta; order Lepidoptera; family Noctuidae; genus Xanthia; species Xanthia togata. Next base: position 9,799,886 of record OY970818.1, on the reverse strand, counting down.
CGGAAATAACAATGAAATATTTATCAAATTCTGAAAGATAATAATGGTTACTGTGGGTCATCCTTACAAGATAGACATCGCGGACTCTTTTGTCGAACTTTTTAAGATGAACAATCCTGGAGAACATAATTTTCATGTATCTTTTACGGTTTACGAGGCGCACGCCAGTAAAGCTCCCAGTCGGCTTGATTTTTTTCCGAGATCTTCAACAATAATCGTCACATTTCAGCCAATTTACAGAAAACCTTAATGAATTATACACCAAAACCTTCCGCATGAATCACTCCGTCCATTTGTGAAAACAGTTTGAAAATCCGTTCAGTAGTTTTTGAGTTTATCGCGGTCAGATAGACAGACAGACAGACGCGGCGGGGGACTTTGTTTTATTTTATATATACAATGTGGAGCAGGACGATTGACATTCCATAAAACCACATAAAGAGTGTCATGTTCTTTACCCGTATACAAAAAATCAATCAAATCCAATGAATACTTTAGCCACAGGAAATTATTTTTCATTTTCTTATTTTTCTACATGATGTAGATCTGAGTCCGTATTAATAGGTAAACATTGTAAGGTCAAGAACCTGTGCAAAACGTACGATTCTATCCTCTACGTCTCAATATGCTTGAGAGACAGAGAAAGGTGTCATACGATTCCACTCTGACGCGCCCCGCCCAGTCCCACAAAATAATACTACAATTAGAAAGAAAAAGAAATATTACTTACGCAAATTATGCATTAGTGGTGCATAGACAATTGCGAGTGTGTGTGTGAGCGGAATTTTTTCGGCAAAAAGTCTCGGGACTCGGTCCAGTCAGGCGGCGCCCTTTGAGGAGCGCACACCTACTTACGGCTACTTTTTTTTATCACGAGACGAGCCGCGCGCGCATTGTTGTGATTTTGTGAAAAAAATTAGTTGTTATTTGTGATTAAGACGATTTAGTGTGACTTATTGTTCAGTGTTAGTTTAATATTAGTTAATTAGGTATCGATGTCGCTTGTGCATAATGAACAACGGTGGAAACCTTGAAAATTTATAAATTTGACTATTGATGTAAATTCTGATTGTGATGTGATATTATGTGATTAATTATTCAATCAGTGATCTTTTAATTAACAACGCGCAACTTAGTGAGTTTATGCCGCTAATTTGTTGTTCTCTGACTTAACTACCTACCCACGTCCACCTACGCCCCGCACCGCAGCGCAGGCGCCGCCCCCCGCCGCGACCCGCATCGGGCCGCGCAACGGGTTAGTGACTTTTCGTAGATAAAGCGTGTTTACTTTTTATGCAGTTGATTCTGCTATTTATTTTGTTTGAAAATTGCAATTTTTCAATTTTCCATTAACTACTAATCTTCGTCTTTTAAAATGTTTCTATGGACTAGTACTATGCTCGTTTTAATTTAATGTCGTAAGTCCAGATCCACATTGTATATTATAATTTAATTTAAACTATTTTGTTTGCTTAAATGTTTTTATTTTTTTCATGAAGTAGGTATCCAATAAACAAAAAGATATAGGTACAGAATATTTTAGAAATTGTAATTGTATTTTTTTTTTTTTAAACTCACCTTATCATCATACAGCTGACAGATCCTCTGCTTCTCAGCATGTGCCGACCTAAGCTTGCCGTTCAAGAGTTCCACCTCCACATGAGCAGCCTTCTCTGCCTTGGCTGCATTCTCAGCCGCGCGTTTAGCCTCGATAGTAGCACATTCAACGCTAGCGTACCGCATTACTGCTGCGTCTTTCTCACGTTCTGCATGGTCTACGCGTTTGCCCATCTATGGATTAAAGTTTGGTATGAAATTAGTATGGTGAAGGACTTTCTAATGATGGCAATAGGCTCGCCCCCTGTTACATGGGACTCAAACATAACTGGCGAAATATGGGTACAGGGAAACAGACGTGATGTTATGTTTCGAATGTCATGGTAGTTTTGGGCTTCATCAGATGCTGGCAGTCACAAAACATTGTATGCAGATTAAAAGATTTGATTTGATTCGCCAAGCGGGTGGTCGACTCTTCACGTGACCAGAGGGCTGGCCTATTCCTTGGCCAAAGAATCAGCATCGCCATTCAATGTGGCAATGCTGCCAGCCTTTTGGGCACTTTTCCTGTTGACAGCGATGCGGACGAATTTTTTGATGCCCTATATTCCACCCCACCTTTTTTTTTTTTCTTTTATACATTATTATTTTAAGTCTGTTAGTTTTGAAATCATGTAAATACGTGTGTGTAAATAAAATCAGTTTTATTTTTATTGTATTTACATGTTCCATGCATGTATCATTAAAGATTAGGAAAAGTAAATGTATGTGCCAAATTTCATAGTGATCAGTAAAACATTGAAGAACTCTTTTTATCTCAAACATCCATTACATTGAAAAGAGTGCATGGTTTCTGAGGATGAGTGAAAGGCGAAAAACAAAAGGTATTTACAAGGCAGATGTGCGTGGAAACGCGAGGAGAGGACGCCCTAGGACATAATTATACTCACCTTATTAGTGATGTTTTTTAGACCGGTCAGGTGCGTAGTACTCACAACCGGCATGCATGAATGACCAGATGTATGAACATAAAGGATGCAAAGGGAGTATGCCAGGGTCATAGCAGGTGGCCTTCTTTAGTTTCTGTCAAGTCTCATTGGAAGAACGCGTGAGTTTATGTATGTATGTAGATATACCAACATCCATTTAATAAGAAGGGGAATCATCGCATTTCCGAATACAAAGTTACGAACAGCTTTCCTCCCATTTTTTAAATAAATTACATATGTTAAAAGAGTATTAACAACTCTAATACTTCCAAGTCGATTGAGAGCATCCAGTCTGCACTAAGTGCAAAGGGCAACTGATAATTGGCGAAACACAGGGCAAGTTTGCCGAGGGACATTAAGAAAATATTTGTACTGTACATTTAAAGAAACATCCATTCTGTATTGCTTATAATGATAACTAAGAGCTCAGTATGCTCTTCATAATTGATAAAAAAACATTTCAAATAAAAAGTTACAAGATAATGTTTATGGTAGATTTCAATAAGATAATTTAACAATAAAAGATACTATTGACTCATAATTATTGTTTTCAAGTGGCCCATAATAATTTATAATCTAAATACATTAAAAAAAAAACCTATTTCCCTTGGTCACAACTTGCGAACGGATGCACCAAATTGGATAATTAGTAGGTAGGGTAGATAGGTAGGGTTGGTAGGGTAGATGGGTAGTATAGGTAGGGTAGGATTTTGTCCTTCACTGATGTCAGTACCGTAATAGTTTAAATGTGGTTAATTTAGATGTAAAAGAGTAAAATCCTAAAGTTCTCTTCCTAAGTTAAAGGTGAGGACTACTCTTGCATAGATAATACATATATAGTAGATAAAAAGCCACTAACCATATCCAATTTAACCTCCAACTCTTTAAAAGTCAGATCTTTTTGCTGCAGCTCATCGGATTGCTGTTTGACTCTATCCCTCAAAGACACATTTTCCTTTCTCTGTTCAGCCAGTACCCGTTCCAGTGTTTCTATTTGAAATCGCGAACCATCCTTTTTGGTGTCATGAGGCTCTGAACTTTCCAAATCCATGGATTTTGTTACCGCAAGTTCAGCATTTGAATTTGGAATTATTTCTTGATGGTCGGTTGTTTCTTGCTTATCAGTGACTTCAGATTTATGGTCCATATTCTCATCCTCAAATATATCATTCATAACTTTACCATTGGGTAGATTTTTGGAATTTTTTACTGGTTTTTGTGTGTATGCTGTTCTGTGTGTGTAAGCACTTTTTAAGCTACCGCTTACAGAGGAAAATATTCCATGAACATTTTTTACTATACTACCAATATCTTGTGATAGCAATTCTTTTGGTATTCTCGTGTATTTTGGATCTAGCGCTACGTTTTCTGGTATTTTCTGTACAGCACTGGCTTTTGATTTCTGGCTGACAAATTGTGAGAGAATTTTGTCAGCATTTAACTCTTTATCGCTCGAATTTAAACTAGCATTTTCATTTGGTTTGATATATGATATGTTTGAAATATTTTCAGCACTTTTGCTGAAAGGTGATTTATAGATGACATTGTTTTCAGTTAACTTATGTTCGTTCAAGCTTACGGTGGAGGTAGTAAGGGGCCTATTCATATTATTATAGTCGGCTTGTTTATAATCAGTAATTTCAACATTTTGCTCATTTTTTCCTTGTGTATCACTTACATTCATACTCTCTATACAATTTATGATCAATTCTTTGGCTAAATCGATATCAGTTTTTTGCGGAAATTCGAAGTTTAAATTATCAGTAACGCCATCCTCAGACCCTGGACTGGATAAACTACTTTCATTCGAAAGGCTGTCTGTCGACGATTCATTGCGAAAATCATCGCTTATTGTATTTTTTATCGGAGATACTTCGGAATCAGAGGCTGGGAACGCGGCAGAACACGAATCTAACGTGTCCAGCCCGGAATCACAAATAATTTCAACCATTGATCCATTTTCTTGAGTTTCTTTCACTTTTTCACTGACGTCAACAGACTCAATATGGATCCCGTTTTCCTCCAATTCCGTCGACATTATTGGATTAACCACTTGTTATTTATCATCTGATTTATTTAATTTATTAATCATGAACAAATAAGCCATGAAGAAACTAAAATTGTTATTTTTTAAATAAAAATAAACATCAGCAGTGTTTGACGTTCCTTGTTGATTACGGGTGGCCAGCAGTGTTGCCAACTAGGCTAATAAGAAATGTGCTAAAGTTCTGTTAAAAAAATGCCAAAAATATGCTAATTTTTTAATAAAGTGCTAAAATAAAATGCCAAATTAATGTAAAATTTTAATCAAAATTATTATAAAATATACTGATTAGCTGTACATAGGATTACACCAAGTTTTGAAATAAACAGTCGATATCTTCCTGATTTTCATCAACAGTAGCTGTAGATGTGGAAGGCTGAGAGTCCGAATCATAAGTCTCTTTGGTACCTATACAGCGCAGTATGTCATCTGGTACTGTATAAGAATAACAACACTTTCTTTCCCCTTTTCAGGCCAAATCTGACATATAAAATGGCATTTAAGGTTTTCACCGCTAAACAATTCCGAAGCTTAGTCTTTACCAGATTCATTTGACTAAAAACATGTTCAATCTCCGCGTTCGAATGAGGTAACGACAGCATAGATATTGCAAGCTGCGATAAATCCGCAAAAGGGTGTTTACGAGCTGCATCTTGATATTCAATGACTTCGTTCCAGAACTGTAGTGTGGAACATGTGCATTCCCATTTTATGTGTACTATGTTTACCCATTGAGATACAAACCTATCTATTGTGGATGCATTTACTCTGACCTCTTCGGCTATTTCGACAATGGAAGGCTTGACTACTTTTAATGTTTCCTGTACAGAAAACAGATATTTTCTGTAGCATTTTGAAATGAACGGGTAATCTCGAACGTAGTTCTTTCCCAATTTTTTTAATGAAAAAATATGCTAAAAAATATGCTATATGCTAAACGACAAAATAATATGCTAGACAGAATGAAAATCTGCCAAATTTAGCATATAAAATGCTAAATTGGCAACGCTGGTGGCCAGATCTGCAAATCCTGCAGTATATTTTTTTAATGTTGCATATTATAAATTTGCCAAAACAACATGCATATGATTTATCAATTATTCTTGTTTACTCATGCAAATAATAAATTTTACTACTTTATTTAAAAAATATAAAAAATATCTTCTGCACTTTTTTTTGTCTTCCACAGAAATCTCAATATTTCTATAAACAAAATGTTATTAGTAGAATGTGAATTTACTACCAAGCTCGTTACAAAGGTTTTTTCTAAATTAATTGACTAAGAAAATCGTTTATATTTAAATCAAAATTATCAATCAATCGTTTATTTTGTTGAAACAGGTATGGTTATACAGATAGTATATAGTCTAAAATATGCACTATGTTTTGCCACAATATATGGTGTACAAAATTAACATAAACAAGCAATTATGATTAAGGTGGCATAAAAATAAATACACTGCAAATAAAATTGTTTTTATCATCGTAATTTTCTAAGGAAAAGGGAAAACTTCATCAACACCGGAAGTGCTTCATTGATTTTAAGAATGGTAGTTAATTCTAGCGATGCTAATGGCAACATTAGAAGAAAACGTCATGTCATTTCCATTTCGTTCGCCAAAGAAATTGAAACGGAAAAGTAGGTCGTCAGTATTGATTTTTGCAATAATCGACAAACAAAAGACGCAGCTCTCCCCTGTTCACCGCAACAAACTACATGTATTCCTGATAGCGGCGCCTGAATACAAGAAAAATGCCCGTGAGTACCACGTTATCATGTGATTTCCGGAATTTGATATGGATTCCTATTGGAACTCTGATCTTATCGATTATGAATATAATTATTTGGTTTTGACAAATTTTTCCTCGTCCCTTTTCCTAAATTAGTTTCATCTATTCGTATTTTAGTTCAATCGTGGTAGTTGAGATGGTGAGTCATATTTTAATTCGTGTCAGGGTCATTTCAACTTCAATTCGAGTGGTGCGTCTAGGTACCTACGAAATTACGCATTAGCCGTTTCGTAATGTATTCTGCCATCTGCTTTGTACTTTCAATTTATGTCTGTTTTAATTTTCTATAAGTTCGTAGAGGAAACTATTCGGAACTCTTTTTAGGTACCTACCTATATTTTGACGCGCAACCAAACGTGGTTACCGCCCGCGTTTTGTCGATTCGATATTTTTAGACGCCCGCGTCACCTTATAAAAGTACCTAAGTACTTACTTTTTTTTACCTACCTATTGTTCGCCATAAATCGCTAAGTAGGTAAAATTCTTTCGTTTTAATTGAGATTCATAAAATATTTTTTTTAAATGCTATGTAGAAGTATGTAGCCCTTCTATCTACTCCCTACTCCCTTTAACCAAACCTGAGCGTACGCGTTCTAAATAGCACGCCAATCTCAAGAGTTTAGCCATCATAGAATTATATACCATATCTAAATCATCCTATTACATACCTACTTGGGTTGTAGGTAGATTACTCCTGAAATCTTTGCATTTGCAAGTTTTATCTATCAACATCATGCTTGAAAGATATTTCTCTACAGCATGTGAAGCCAAGTCAAAGGCCCATATGGGCGGCTTTAAAACTGACACCAGGTTAGTCACTAACCACAAGAAGAAAAAAAGAGAAGATCTATAAGCATCAGAGAAACATAGGCTTCCTCTGAGCATAGCCTTAACACTATCTGGGACACTAAGGGCGAATTTCACCAAAGAAACTGAAAGCAATCAGCACTCTGAAACACGTTTAAGAGCTGTCAGTATCAATATTTCCATAGCAATGATGACACTGACAGCTCTTATGTGCATATTTTCCCCCAAATTGTTTTTTAGTATTTGTTTTGTTCCTTTGCTTGCGTCTTACGTACCGCAAATAAACGTATTTCCTTTCTTTCTTCTTTTCTTTCTCTTGAACGCGGTTATGATGGGTTGATCGCGTTCAATTTCATTGGTGTTATTCGCCCTAATAAATGCCCATAGACGTCATAACAAGAAAACTTATGCCTTGTTCAGTGTCCCGAAAAGTGTTAACTACCTTTTATTAATACATATTTTCAATCGCCAATTATTGATGTAACAAGCGGTCTAACAAAATCTTTTTTAAATTGTTGGGTCACATGATTACCTATGTGTGTACCAAACAGCAATATTTGTTGCAGTAAAAATAATAACTCATAATTACCATCAACTTTGTAATGAAATATGATGTTTCTAAGCAACTGCTGTAGTCGCTGTTAGTAGTTTACATAACAGCCCTCTCGCTGATGCTTGAATCCTAGCCATGGGAACATTATGGGCTGCTATGCTTAGTCAATTCCTAAATAGAATGGGAAAACTGGAAGTGATTACCGAGATTACGGCGAATGGACCAGTATGGAAGAAAAAAACATGTTGTGCCGACTCCAAATAAATTGGGATAAGTGCAGGAGAATGATTCCTCCTCAAATTATTTTGATGGGTGCTAAACATATTAAGATTGTTAATCCTATAAGTTGGCTACGTCGCAGATAGCTGTCAAATATTTACCTGTTTTGATTAATTTGGCAATATTACTGTATGGAAATATGAAATGTGGCTAACTCGTGAACTAAACTAAATTATTGATTATGAAATGCAATAATTAATATTGTAACACCGAGTATTTAGTTTTAGGTGTAAAAAAAGGTATGTGGGAACTTTCCAAATGCCTTTTTTTTTACAACATCAAATTCAATGTTATAATTGCAATTAATTATTAATATTCTAGTTCGCTAGTTGGCCAGATTTCTTATTTCCATACAGTAATATTGCCAAATTTTGTATGTTGGGGGTTTTTAACTGTTGGGAATCCGAGTGTCATTGGATATATTTAAAACAAGAAATTTGTTGAGGGCAGAAGCTACATAATTTTTTACCAATTAAAAAAAGAGGAGGTTCTGTTTTTTTTTTTTTGTTTGTTCCTCCGCTAATTATGAGTTGATTTTGATGATTCTTTTTTTGTTTGGTAGATTACTTCAGAGGTGGTCCCATAGCTTGGGTAGTTTTTGATTTAGCTTCATTAATACGTATTTTTTCCACTTAGTTTAAATGGATGACCAAGTTCCTGTGTTATTTACACAGCAGGTAGTGGTTATTCGAATTTGTGTCGGGGAAAATAGTGAAAAATAAAATCTTAAAAAAAAACGACAAAATTAAAACACAAAAAGTGCAAATAACTTTATTTCGGAAGTCGGTGGCAAAAAACGAAAATATAGAACCAAACTAAAGACACCTACTTCCGAAATTTAAGTTATTTTGCACTTTTTAGTGTTTTTTTTTTAAGATGGTTATTTTTTTTGTAAATAAAGTTTTTTGGTCCTTTGATCATTTTCTGTTAGTTTTGTCCTTTCGAATTTAATCCCAAATTATTTCCATTCATTTCGTTAAGTATGTTTCTTAATTGTTTCTTTGATTCCGCCATCTTCACCAAGTCTGCAACTTGGATGGCTTCTATCATATGTACGTCAGTCACTGTGCTCACAATAATTACATTGTTCACAGTTAGTCAAACAAAAATATCTAGTTGATACTTGCACAGTTCAAAAGCAAAAACATACAACCTTGAAAACATTTGAATATTTTGTTGTATCTGTGTGCATATTAACATCTCGTCATCACATGCGCAGTTCCTTACCAAGAAAATAATAACTGCAGCTTATACGATATGTATAAAAACTGCATTCAAACACAAAGAGAATAAAAAGTAATGCGTCTTTGCAATTAGGTAACCTTACAGAGTTAACTTTTTGGTCCTTTTGAGTCTTTGGTCAACTGGACCCGCGGGATCACTCAACCCAATCACATTTTGAATAGGTTGACTGGACTCACTGCCCAATTTCATTATTAGTACAGTCACTGTAACCTTACCGAGTTAACTTTTGGTCCTTTTGAGTTTTGGTCAACTGGACCCGCGGGATCACTCAACCCAATCACATTTTGAATAGGTTGACTGGACTCACTGCCCAATTCCATTATTAGTACAGTCACGGAGTAAATCAAAATCTTTTAGTTTTATTATTATGGCTTAAAATATACCATTATTATTCAATTAGGTATTTATTTACACTTACGCGCCACACTTATTCACTAAAACTAAATATTTTTTTACTGTAATAATACCTGAATTAAGTGCACGACCACCGCTACATTCAAGGTCAAGCAAATGTGCCTTCGGTACTATTCCCAGCCCGCTCGGCTAAGTAATAACAGCCGCACAGGTCAATCCATGAGGTTTTAACACGTTGGGCGCTATGAGTATCCTTCCGGAACCACAAAATAGACTTTCCTAGGCCAGTGTCCGCCAGGAAACACATTTTAATACCTCTGGCCTCCTCTGGCTTTTTGATCAAAAGTTATGTCTGAAAGACGGAAAATGCAAAGTCCAAAAATAAAAAACACTGTTTTTGGGCTTGGCGCTCAACGTGTGCTACTCTTGCCGGGGTTGGTCCATAGATGGGTGACCATCTTTACATACCGAGACTCCTTCGTGCCTCGGAAGGACACATTGCATTCGTGCATTCCTGGATCTTTGACAGTTGTTACCGGTCGTCAGAAGACCGAAAGTCTGACTTACCAAGGGTTATCGTATTATCGTCGCTCGCATGTAAAATACTGGCATTCTGCTGCATCCGGTTAGACTGGAAGCCGACCCCAACATAGTTGAGAAAATCCAATTTTCGGCTTATTGCCGTTCATTATCAGACATTGTACGGGCATAACTAGGTTACTAACTTGCAGCCAGTCAACTCGGGATAAGTAAGGGCAATGCAATTTAACAGTCCTTTTTCCGCATTGCGGGTAACACGACCCAGATATGAGCGAAGTTGCATGATCATCAAACTGGAGTTCTACACTGCACAACAAACATAGCTCTGCAAAATACGGTAGCTTCATTTGAATAATCATTCTTGGAAGAGAGGCATCCTTTCTTAAAAAAAAAAAACATTTACTTAAAAATGGTGCAATACGTGTTGAACAGTATAAAATATTTCACACTAGACTGCGAGGTCGAATGCTCGTTTACCTTCAAGAGCTCTTTATTACTAAACATCGCGCCTACATACTCTATCGAGGAAGAGGTGAGCTTCTGAGCCCACACATCGCCAGACCAGTCAAAACAAAAAAAAAACTTGTTAAGGGATATCATCATCATTTCAGCCATAGGACGTCCACTGCTGAACATAGGCCTCCCCCAATGATTTCCAAATTGGCCGGTTGGATGCGACCTGCATCCAGCGGCTTCCTGCGACCATATCGTGTTATCCAGTAATTAAGTTGTGAAGGTCAGATAGACTGTCGCTCCTTGTAAAATTCTGGTATTCAGCTGCATCCGGTTAGACTAGAAGTCAACCCCAACATACTTGGGAAAAGGCTAGGCTAGGCATGAAAGTCCCATGTAATAGGGGGCAAGCCAATAATCGAAGACTAAGGGATGAAACTGTTTTTTTTTTCTAAACAGCCGTTTTTCTTCTTGTACCTCAGGACGCGGAGCTAGCAGCTCCAACCGTCGAGAATGTACGCGTGGTCGTGCGCGTCCGTCCGATGGACCAGCGAGAGAAGCTGGACGGTTCCTATAGTTGCGTCTCTGTTGATGGGCAGAACAATACCGTAGCTGTGACGAAGAACAACGTGACTGCTGCCGAGCCCCCGAGGGTATATGCTTACGATGCCGTCTTCGACAGCAATACTAGCCAGGTATGTATTTTTTTATGGTCCTTAGGAGCAGTGTCAGAGACGTGGCCATGACGTGATCTTAAGAAGGTTGCTTATGGCGACTTTTTGCAGCAATGCCGTAGGGATACAGTCCTAACCTTTAACTGTCCTGCATGACCCACGTCTTGTGATGCTAACACAGACGTCGAAGTTTCCGTGGACCGCTCTTGAATGTATTGTTAAGTCGAAATATCTTTGGTAGTGCTGTTTCAATTTTTTTTCATCCATTATTAAATCTAGAATTTGCAGTTTTAACCACCCGTGCAGCATTACCTACCATATTTTTTAATCTGTCTAAAATCGGTTCCTTTTCGTAACGTAAGATCACGCTTAGGATTTCTAGTGATAAAGTTGAAAATCTATTAAATAAATTTGACAGTTTGTACAAAGAGAAAACATAAAGTTCTCACTAAACATGATTGTAAAAGTGGTGGTCATAATCAGGTAGAACAGCTGGTTTCTGAACTAAGTAAAAAGATCGAGAGACTTATCCTTAGGAGCCAAAGTTCCTCACAAACACTGATTATTAGAACTAAAATGCAATCAGGCTAAAGTGAATCAGTAATTACAGTTATCAGTATTGAGAAAGGTATTCATGCGGTAATAGTTTTATGTGCCTATTTGAAATAAATCGTTTGACATTTCAGTCAAGATTCCTATATCCCTTCTAACTTAATTATCACGGAACATAAATTGTTTTATAATTTTTTTAAGATCTACGAATGAAAGCCGGGATCATCCACAGACCAACACCGGCAAGCGTAGCTTAACCTGATCGATCGACTCGTACGTCTGTTATTACTTAGCCACGAGCTCCTCTGTCTGTAACATTAGCTTTATAATAATGACGTCAGCTCTATTTTCGTCGATGAGAACAAAGTGATAGATGTTACTTTTCCTTTGTCTATCCGGCGCGATACACACTTAATTATTTTGAAGGATATTGCTATTCCATTGCTTCATATGTTCGATAAATTTGACTGCTCAACAACGTAAATAACGCAATGAATATAGTTGAACTGTCAAAATTAAAGACATTGCCTTTGTAAGTGTGTTATGAAATAGGAATCAGTGTAAATGCATATACACTTCTTATATTTCTAAAACTAGATCAGTTCGGTGTTTCTTGTCTGACTACGAGAAGAAATACCAAAAAAAAAAACAGAGGTCGCAGTCTCTTTTAAAGTCCAGAGATAATCTTGGTCAGAGGCATTTGTGTGAGTTTCATTTAGCCATCTCGACTTTACGCGTCGACCGCGTTCGGCGCTCCGATTGGCCCTTCAGTGGTGAAGGCCGGCCGGCTGCCAATCGGAGCGCCGAACGCGGTCGATGCGTAAAGTCGAGATGGTTAAAAGAAACTCGCACTAGTGCCTCTAGATCATGTGTGTACTGTAGGTAAATCGTTTTATTAGATATCGTTTTAATAACTTTTTGTAGGAACTGCTGGTCTAGGCAAAGGCACTGTCTACCATTCTCCATTCTACCATATCCATCTATTCATTCCAGATTATTATTTAACACGTTCACTGTCCACAAAGTAGACACAATAGTTCAACAATCAACCTGAAACATATGTGGTTCATGGGACAGGGAGGATAATCATATAAAAAAAATAAAAATATATACAACGTGTTCCAATTAATGTCCAGGTAACTCTAAGGTAATATACTATAATAAAAACAAACAATAAGTCCTAAGAACAAGTGTTCCAATAATACATAGTTACGAAGATAACACCAATCATAATTAACATAAGTTTCATTTATAAGTACGAGAATCATTTTTATTCCAACCAATCATTCATATTTAAAGTTAAGAAAATGCGACGTAATATTTCACGTAAATAATCGTGACTTTGTTGAATTATTTCGTAGGAAAAATGAAAAAAAAAGAACATTCACATGCCAGTTGATTCTTTGACATGGTCTCATTAATATCCTAGGGTTATAGGATATCAAAAGGAACACCTTGTAGACTAAAGAAATCAAAATGTTTTGTCAAGTCATTCATGCAAACCATGCGAAACAGGGGGCGGACCGCCACCGCGCCAGTCCAGTAATAAAACATTAATTTGTATAAAACTGGCAGATAATTCAACCAAAACTTAGTATGATAGTGAAATAAACCAACAATGACGTCACGGTTGTAGTAATTAATTCTCAAGGCTAGTTAATTTATCATACAATTAGTAGTTCTCTTAAGTACTGGTCTAAACAGCTGTTCATGAAACGTATTATTTGAACTAACGTAATCTTCCATACTCACACACGGTAAAACTAATTCAGTGTTTTATTGTCTTTCTTTGTTCCTTCCAAAGTTTTTGGTTTTAGCGACAAAAATTACCATTTTCGGACCTTAAAGTCACTTTTTAAGGGCTGATATTTCAATCTTCTGAAAACTTGGATCAGGAAAATAATTTGTAACAGAGTTTTGTATAGCAAAACTGTCATATATTCTTCTCATACATATTATTCTTCGAATAAAAGATGCCTGACTATGGGAAAAAAATGTATTAACCCCTCCAGTTGCAATTTTTATCGCACAATTGTAGTACTAGTATTCTATAACGTGAATATCTCATGCAACGGGGTGGAGAAGCTCCCGGGGCGGGTACCGCGAAACTAGGCCACGACCCAAGCCCGAACGCCATATAAAAATCCGAGTGCTGCCGATCAACATGCAGCCAACCTGTTACCAGTCCTATTGCGCTCTTAAACCTAGTCGCACCGCGAGCTCGTCGGGAGCGCTTCCGACAAAATAAAACAAAATAATTCCGTACAATATTCCTGTGATTTAAGTCTCTACTTTTAGTATTTCAAGTGATTTTTAACGTGTATTAACAGTAACAGCAAGAAAAGAAGATTTTTGACAATTTCGTGGGTCTAGTCCATCTTTCGTCTTGACTGGCGCTGTTTATCGCCTCAGTCTTGTCGAATGGTGGGTTAAATCTGTGTTTTAACATCATGAAAGAAGAATTGACGCAAGAAGATGAAGAAGAAGAAGACTTCTTTGTTGTAACATTTATACCGTGTTTTTTGAAGACGTTTCTGTGGGAATATATCGCGCTTAGACCAGTTTTAGATGGATAAAACCGGTTTCTTGGGAAACTGTGATTTAAATATTTTCGCATGAATTTTTGTTTTGTGTAACGAGAAGTGTGTATTCATAAGTGTCTGTATTTAGGTCATTCTTGTCGTCAAAGAATCTAATAGACGTCACTCTTGTGGAATACAATGCCGCATGTGCCGCGTCCATGAGTTGACTTGACCTACTTACCAATCATTGATTTCCAATATTCCTCCACCAAGCGACGGCTTTGAAGTGCTTTCACGAATGACAATTATTGTTAGGCTTTGTAAGGTTTGACTTCGAAGTATGATGGATAGAAGACTGAACAACAAAAGATTCTATCCTGCACAAAGAAGAAACACAAAATTCGGGTTACAATTTCAACACCATCGCGTTTTTAGTTCATGCCAATTTTCATTTCACTCTCAACCATTGCAATAATTTCGAAAACTAAAATAGAATGAAAACGTAAATCCGAATGATGTTGTAATGTTTCTTACAGTTCTGGGATATATCAGAGCTGTGTCTGTGACGTAACATTCTTAATGTATCTTGTAGTACGTCGCGCGTAGACTTTGTCTGTTTATACCGCGCTGGCTGTATTAGAAGACGTTAAGAAATATAATGTAGTGCATCGGGGAGTTGACGGCATCGGCTGGATGAAGACCTGAAAATTTGTGTCTGGAAATTTTATTTTCTTTGTCTTCTTTAAAGTTAATTATGTAAACTGTTTGGATTGATATACAGATGTATTCTGTTGTGAATACAAACATCACATTTTTGTAGTATTTTATATCCTACCATTGTATAGTAAACAAAGCTTTATAATTACTGTAATTAGGTCACATTTCCTTTGTATGTCGTTCTATTTTTAGCTCTGTTCCGGTGTTATGCCATGATTGTATGCTTCTCGGACTAGAGGACCAGCACCACCAATGCTCAGCAGAACACTTCTGTATGAATGAATGCACTTTTCTTTTGTAGATTGCAGTGGAGATGCGGATTGCTGATTCATTTAATTTTTTTTTTTCCTATTTAAAATCAAGCTTTGAAACCTGTAAGCAGAGGTGAGCAGAGCTGCTTTTTCTGATATTTAGTATAACAAGGTAGATAAGATAGGATATAAATAAGTACAAAATGACTGGTGACAGGTTGCATGATGATCGTCATTATCTCTAATTAATGTTCTTTTTCATCAAACTTTAAGGCTTCAAGAAAAGGGTGAATTTATGCAGTTTAATTTGAAAGACAGTTTCCTTCTCATTTCTTGCTTTCTTCATATCTTGTGGCACAAAAACTATGCTTATATGCACGATCCGCCATTTTGTGTGAGATAAGACTGCGACATTTTTTGGTCCTTTGTCCTTTCAATATTACATCGTTTATTCATGTACTAGGTTGGATTCAAAGAATATACGGTATGTAGGTAGGTTTCATAGTTTTTTATTATGCTTGACGCACGAATCAAATCGCCACTGCTGTGAAAATAGTAATATTTTAGTTAATAATAAAGAACTAGTCTACTCCGAAATATTATGGGGTCAGCTTCCAGTTTGATTAGATGCGAATAAATTAATACAAGGTCAATACATATAAATGCTCTTAATATTCACAGGGGTGAAACTCCATTCATAGTCGGGTTATTTTTCATAACAAAACTCGACATATTAATAATTCTTTAACTTGATCACCCCGTCAATCCAAATGACCAAATTTTTTGGTCCTATCCTGCGTCTTCGGGTTTTTTTGGTCCTAAGTCCAACTTCAACTAGCAACAAACCTAAAATAGTAAAGTACATGAAACATCTGGTGGTCACAAGTTTATCCATAAATTCATACAGATATTTTCTAATAATATTCGAAACATGCTTAGAAACAAAATTTACATAGTCGGTTCATGTAATCATTGCATGACGAGCGAAACCCGAGGTTGAACGAAACGCGACACTGCTGAGTATGCTGCGTTTAGTTATTACACGTTCGCGTTTGATATTATGTTCCTATTTATGTAATGGATGTAGTTTTTTCTAATAGGCTTTTATTTTAACAGGTTTTTTTAGTGGGATAAACACGAATTACAAATCTTTTTGGTAGGTATAATACAGTCGCTCTTTGTAAAATACTGGTATTCAGCTGCCTCAAAAAAACTCGAAACTCAAAGCATTTATTTCAATTAAACCATTTACAGGCACTTTTGAACTGTCAAGGGGTCGGTCAGTCAAAAATATGAAGCTAGTTGCCCATTTCAAAGCGTAGTAGGTACTTACCTATGGAGAAGAACGGGCAAGAAACTCCACGGACACTCTTTGAAATAAAAAATTTGATACAAAATATTGGTTACATCATTCATTTTGAAATTAGCCTCCGGCTAGACTGGAAGCTTACCCCAACATAGATGAGAAAGGGCTAAGCAGATGATTTTGACACCTTAGTGACAAGCGTCAATCAATTTTAACTAACTTCTATCCGCAACTTTACTCGCGTTTTAGTAATACAATATAACACCTTATGGCTCTGGCAATAGAGTAGCTATCTGCGATCGAAAAAAAATCTGAAACTGATCAGATCGGTACTCCTAGATCCACATGCATCTAAACTTGCAAACTTTACCTCTTCATTATTGTAGATATCAAAGGAACTATTCTAGGCTAGTTTATTTTGTTTGAGCGTATTAAATTCATCCCTATGTCCAAGAGTCCAGGGGCCCTACCACCACCTCTTTTAGCAGTATTATTTTAATCTAACTTGAGCGTGGGAAAGAAATGGAGCTAGACGTCCTGTATGGCTCCACTTCTTTCTCGCACTAAAGTAACATCAAAATAATACTGTTAAAAGGTGGTGGTTGGCCCCCTGATATCGGTTTTTTCGTGAGTGACTAACCTGGTGGATTTTTCTAGGCCTTTGACTTTGCCTCACATACCGTCGAGCAATATCTCTAGGGCAAATCTAATAAATAAATATATATGGCAATATCATCTATTTTCATTGGAACAAAGAGCTAGTTATCACCTAAATAGAAGTCTCGTATCAGTAATTACTGAGTCGTCGTAATAAAACAGACCTTATCATATTTGACACACTGAAAGCTCGCACAGACAGGCGCGACGCGAATCTAGTAGAACAATTACCTTGGAGTTTTCTGGAATAGAATAGAAATTGTTACTTCGCGCCAGTCTGCAAGAAGAGCAGAGCTGGGAGCCTTGAAATGACAACAATTTGTAGGTGTCATCATAAAACAATATTCTTATACTTAAGGACATTCAGTTGTCAAGGGAGGGTAGGTACGAAATAAATTAAATACCTATTGTAATTTTTTTTGCAACCCTATAGCCCGAATAAAGAAAAATTCACGCATTTCTTACTTCGTATTAAATTATCGTTGGACACTCAACAGTTTAAACCTAAAATTTATCATCAATTAAAAGCTGCTAAACGGTACGATAACAAAGGAAATCGCGACTAAGATTCACGCATTTCCAAAACCGACTCCGATCCGTACGCACACTCTAAAACCAACCCTCTGAGACAGAAAGTAGAACAAAAACACACCACGTCCAGACACTAGGTACGTAGGTACTCTCCGCCCCCTAGGACCAACATACATACATAGTCTGGTACAGTCACGTTACTCCTTGTCGTACATTACAGTGGATCAATAGCGCAGCGCGATGTACGCATGCGCGCGGCCCCACTGCCCCATTTAGACCATGCGCCCTTACCACACCTAGAAATGGCTTCGAATATATTCAATTAGTTTATTGGTATATCTAGTTGGATTTTTTAAGGATATAGGATTCATTTTGGTGGTTTGATTGTGGAGGAATGAATGAGAACGCTGCAGTATTAATTTTAGAGATGGATCGTCGTAAAATGGGGGAAAATACACTGAAATACTTAACGAAACGTATTAATAAACTCGTAAGTACCCTTAGACTAGGATCAGCGATCAATTGTGTAGGTATTGATAATGACAATTGAACGCGATGGGTTTCATTTTGACAGTTCACCGACGTTCATTGCTGCTGCGCAGACGAAAGTTTCAAACCTTTCATAGGTCTTCATAGGATGGATTCAGGAGGAATGGATTAGCACCATTCTTTAAAACTCTCGGATTGTGATTCAAAGTGTGTTAGGCGATTAACACACGGCACCGCGCACCGCTGCGGTAGGCGGTGAAGCGGATCTCATGTCGCATTGGCCTCTAATAAATCCGTAGATGCCTAACACACATACACCGGCCGACCGCGCGGTCGAGCGGTGCTCGTTTCTACCGCAAAGTGCGGACTCGCAGACAAAGAACTGCTTGTATTCGCGTTTTGCAGATAGGCAGAAATTGATACTAAAATTCTAGCTTTTACATTGACGTCTGCGGCACTAAAAATAATATCGATACTATTATAAAGTACACATAGTACAGAAGTACAGATTGTTATAAATCTATATAGAATATGTAACAGCGCAGCGAGAGTCTAGTCTATAACTATAATACCTCAAATTGCTTACCATGATCCTTCGTTAAGGCGCAGGGTTCCGAAAACGGGGTTTTTTAAAGCAGTGTATCTCTTAAACCGTAAATCGTTTTGACCAAAAAAAAAAGAATGATATTTTCAAGTGTTATTTTAATACAGTGATGGAACTCATATCATAATTAAACATATATTAATGCTTAAAAAAAATCTTCAAACACACCTCTTAATTGATTTTAAAATCAGTTTATACCTTCACTAACAATTATAATTATAGTTAAAAATATACCATAACATGTCTAATGCCAACCTGCATTCAGTGATGGATTATGATGAGTAATATGAGCAATATGATGAAATAAAGAACGAAAAGCATTGAAAAAGTACAAAAGTGTGGTTATTTTCTTAACTCTTTACACGTAAAGAAAAAGACAGAGACAAAGGCAAATCGGAACCCTGCGCCTTATAACGAAAATACATGTACTGCAGCATTCATTTTGAAATAGATATAATGCTAAAAGTTGAGGATTAATCTGAAGTACTGTTAGACGAAAATATGATTCCATAAAATGGTCACTAAAGAAAAAAAAAATGCCAAAGTGACCTGCAAACCGAACAATAGACCGCTGGTATTTTTAAAATACTTTAAATTACATCATGAAACTTTGCAATGCATTTTTTTTTACCATTATTTTCGTCATAAAAAGAAATTACCTAAACTACTGGCGCCTTGGAGCCTTCTCCCCGCCGCACCGCTCAGTCCGCAAGTAGAATCGTGGGAGCGAGACAAGGAGTGAATTTGAGCTGAGGTATTATGGACTCTCATCTTGCTTGTTCGGGATCGGGAACAAGACTAAAGCTTCGTGCAGACTAGCGCGACGCGACACGCGCTTATTGTTATACCGTGAAATTTTCTTGGATATTGTATTGTTCGAGTCGCGTCGCGCTGGTCTGAACGAGCCTTTACTGTACAATGCTAGCGGATTACCTATCTATGTACTCGTAAAACACTAAACTGCCTCGTTGGTCTAGTGATCGCAAGCTCTACTGCTGAACATGAGGTCCGGGGTTCGATTCCCAGGTCGGGCAGTGTCATTGGGTTTATCTTTCTGGAATTTCTCACTAGCAGACCGGAGTCTGGATTTGTGCTCGGTTCATGGCAATAGGCTCGCCCCCTATTACATGGGACTTAAACATAACTGGCGAAATGTGGGTGTACTATAGGTACACCTCTGCCCAATCCTTCGGGGAAACAAGGCGTGATGTTATGTTATGTTATAAATAAGAAAGCTGAAGAGTTTTTTCTGTTTGAACGCGATCTCTCTCTCTGAAACTGTCTGATTAAAAAAAAAATGCATTTGATAGCCCAATTCTTGAGGAAGGCAAATTAAACATTTAAAAAAGTATGAAAGAACGCTAAGAAATAATAGCGCCAGCAGGCAATGTGTTGCGACGGGGTGGGTCGCGGGATCAAGAAATTTCACTGGCAGAAGCTCTTAATGGATATTTGAAAAATGATTAGGTTTAATACCGAAGTCCTACCTATGTATCGTTGACTGTCAAGTTATTGAAGTCATTGACGTCATTCAGGGTATAATAAAGTGCTCGTGAATAATGAACAACTTTATTACGAGACTAACTCTAAAATATACAGCGTTATTCAAAAGTCATTTATTCGAACTAGGCTGAGAATCAGCACTGATTGAATTACAAAAACAGATATTGGAGGGGGTTCTTTGGTTGCAAATGACCTCTCCATTAACTGTTTTTGTAATGCCAATGTCCTGAGTATGAGTAATTATTAGACATTAATATTTTTATTTAATTCATTTTAAAATATAAAATGGACATTAATATTTTTATTTAATTCATTTTAAAATATAAAATGTCTAATTATTAGACATTTTTTTTTTTATTTAATTCATTTTAAAATATAAAATTTCTAATTAATAGACATTAATATTTTTATTTAATTCATTTTAAAATATAAAATGTCTAATTACTCGAAAATGGTTGAACATTTGCATATGAGATTGTTGGCGCGGTGGTTGAAGCAATTGACTGTTGCACTGCGTGTTGCGGGTTCGATTCCCGCACGGAACAAATATTTGTATGACCTACAAGTAGTTGTTCCGGGTCTGGCTGTTTGTGTATGTGAGTTTTAATGTTTGTAAACGCACCCACGATAAAGGAGAAATTCCTAGTGTGGGGCAACGTTATTTTTTTTAAGTATAGGTGTCATTTCGTTGTAGGTAAATGACCTCTCCTATGACAAATAACCAATAATAAACTTGCATAAAAAAATATTGTCTGTTTCATATTCAATACTACCACCATTTACCTCACGTCCAATCAAAATCTATGAAACATTTTCTTTCCTCCCTATTTCATCGTAAGTCAAACTCATGAGTGATTTCACCCTCGGGAATTATGCTAATAATGAATTTAATTACATCTTGTAGAATAAGTAATATGTATATACATAATGTCACAACAACAAAGGACTGGTCCTTAAATTTGGTCCTGGTATCCGCGCAGCAGGCGGTTAGGAGTTAAAAGTATTTGGTAACTAAGAAATAGTTCGTTAGACAGTTATGAAAAAACTTTAGCTAGGGAGACATTCTGTTACACTATTAGGAGACTTGCAAGTGTGCGTTACGCCAGCCAGATAATGTCGAAAATCGTCATCTAAGTGCAATAGATAATTAGAAATACAGCTTCTGTAATTGGTAAGCAGATTTTTAAATTTGGTAAGTTGATAGTTTTTTAATTATTTGATAAAAACACTTCCGGCTGGAGTAACGTTACCCCAGCCAGATCTTTTGTTTTCTAATGGATATTTTGAAATAAATTTTATCTAAATAATTAGAAATGAATTTGTTTATTTAAACATTTATTATGGTAGGTTTAATTTTTCAATCAAACTAATTTTATTCGTGACTGTACCAACTTTTAAGGACAATTATGCTAATAACTTTAGAAGGTTGGTGTAATGTATTGCGCGCCCGCTTTATTATAACATTCTAGATTTGGTCGGGTTACCACGCATACATCATTTTTTTCGATTATCTCGTTAATTAATTAGTGTACAAGTCTGAAATTTCACATGTATATAATTGAACTGTATTTCTAATTATTGATGTAAAATTCAGTTACCACTACTACAGTAAACTCGGATAATCGGTGGTCAAATAACTCAGCTGCGCGCCGTGGCCTGAAAATCATCTTATCTTTTTAATTACGTATAGGATACTAATGGAACTTCAGTACCATTTAAAGACAGTAATTATCTATATAATAACGTTTAAGTTTAGTCTTTGGGGCGCATAATGACAGTGCTAGGACCTATTAAAGCAATTTTCTATTTACTCAAATAACTTCAAAACGGTTCATTATAGTGGATTCGTTTATTGCGTAACAAATTATAACTAATTAGCCAGATCTCATGTACAAATATTAAAATCATCCGTATAGTCCATTCCGAGATACCAGCAATCGTGCAAACGTTACTCCAGCAGGATTTTAAATATCTTCGCAACCATAGCAAATACAAATACAAATTAAGTTATACCATTTATTTCAAATTCATTTCTAATTATTTAGATAAAATTTATTTCAAAATATCCATTAGAAAACAAAAGATCTGGCTGGGGTAACGTTACTCCAGCCGGAAGTGTTTTTATCAAATAATTAAAAAACTATCAGCTTACCAAATTTAAAAATCTGCTTACCAATTACAGAAGCTGTATTTCTAATTATCTATTGCACTTAGATGACGATTTTCGACATTATCTGGCTGGGGTAACGCACACGACTTGCAACCTTCATTTGATTGCCAGAACACTGAAAACTTGATCAAGTCTAGGATCACTAAATTCAATGGTCAAATAAGATTGCAGTTTATATGATATATCTAATTAATTGACAATTACAAACCACAATAGTAAGGCGTATGTATCTGCAGGTCAATTCACAGAAAACACTTAATAAAAACTGGGGTTATTCCAACTACTTCTTTGGAGGCAATGGCGTATAGTTATCCGTTCAGCCGTATTAGTTATATGTATTAGTTAGGATTTATTATGTGTCCTGACTTGATAAAGGAAACTTGACTGTACAAGCTAATGTCAATTTTAAACGTCACGACAATAAATTCAACAGTTGAATCTCCGCAATAATAGCATACTAGTTTTGATTCGCCAAAATCAGTCTGGCTGTTTATAGACCAGACCACCCTTTGTGCAGCCCCCTCCGTCTCGCAGGATGAAAGCAGCTGATTCTCTCAAACAATGTTTCTCTTATTCAAAACTCTATAGAGACCTATAGTGTTGTAAATAATTTATATAGAGTTCTATAGGAACAGTATGCTCTTTGTAAAAGTAATCTACATAGTTCCATAGAACTATTGGGGTGTCTGCAGACGAAGTACGTGGAGCGTGCTGTCTCGTTTGTACTCTTTCTTTGTCATTGAAGATGGTTTTGAAATAAGTCTGTGAAGAAACTAGTTTTAGTATTTAATTCAGTGGATTGTGTAAAAGATATGGTAAGAATGGAGGTGAATACTGTAACAGTAGGTAACAAAGTTATCGAGGTAATATTGAAATAAAAAAAACACGTGGGCAGTCTTTGGGGACTGCCGATAGAATTGAAAACTAGCGTGCGGTGATGATAACGCGAGTTCCATAATTTTTGTTTACCCAATATGTGCTCAACGCGCCTAAAGAAGTTTTCACGTGTGCGTTACTCATTTCAAGGATTTCGGCTCGACAGATAATTAGTACCCCATCTCGTGTAAATGTGCCCGAAATTTAGAATTTGTGCGTCTAGCCGATCCAAAGATATTCACGAAAAACAGATTCCGCTGGAGTAACGTTACCCCAGCGGCATGTTTTTTAACCGGTGGTCGTAGCTGAGTACAAACTAGCTACTTAGATAGATCATATTTGTGCCTAATTGTGCCCAAAAAATAAAATTTGTGCGTCTTGAGATTTCAGAGTTATTCAAGATGCCGCTGGGGCAACGTTTAGCAAATTGATGTACCTCTCAAACGGCATGACAATAAAACTACGATTTTTTTTACTACGGTGGGTCTTAATTTGTGACAACATTCCGCTGGAGTAACGCACACAGTTTTCACTTCAACTAGAATACCTACCATATAATATTGAACTCCACAAGGCCTAAACTGCCTCAGCCACTGAATAATTCCTAGCCCTAATTGCTTCTAAGCGTCATGCACTTCTACGTACGAGGCCTCGAGGAGCCTCGAACAAAGAAACTTAGCGATACTGCAGTTATCGGTGAATTATTGAAGAGTTGCGGAAACTAGTATCGATTTTATTATATGTAGTGTTTGAGGGCTTCTGACGTTTGTTTCTAACATTGTTGAAAAGACAGCATGTCTTATTGAATTGTTTTATATTGAACACTGACTGCTCTTGCTCTCTCGCTGTATACGGTCACACACGACCAGGTAAACTATAGAATCCGATAGGAATCGCGCACCTGGTCGCAACGGCCAACTAGCCACAGAACGGGCCACAAATCAAGACTGGTCGGAGTCGTGGCCATCTAGTGAGCGAGATCCCTAAACCGCATTCAAGAGCCGTCAGTATCGTAACAGAGATGATGACTAAAAATTACTTTTTTGTCTGTCATGTAGATTAATAAAAATATTGGACATGTATTTTTCTTTTTTTACGTAATCAGCAGATTATGGCGATACATTGAGTTAAAATGTGCCATGACGTCACGAGTATGTAGATTTTATGCTTACTTTTTTCTTTTTTTACCCAGACATCATCCCTATTGTTGTGAAATCTTGATATTGACAGCTCGTTCACGCGGCTTAGATGTGCAAATTGCGTTCAGTTCCATTGATATCGCCCTGAATGCTCTTACGACACTTCAGTACCTACACTTTTATAAATAAGCCATAGTGACAGTATCACATTAGGTATAAATCTATAATTATCACTTGCTTCAAAAACGGTGAAGGTGAACATCGGGAGTAAACCGGCCATGCCTGAGAGATATTTCTCGACGGCATGTGAGGCCCATAGGCGGCTTTAAATTTGACATCTGCCGATCAATTCTGTAAACATCTCACCGTGAAAACTTAGGTGCAGTGAGCTGGTGATGGTTACAGAATAGCACTACAGGTTTGTCACTAACCACACGAAAGAAGAAGATATTAGGTAGTATAAGTACTGCTCTCATGGGTCTCTTAAGAGGCTTTACATAAAATATATCTGAAGTTGCGAAGCACAGCAGCGATGGGTCTCTTAAATATAGACACTTCACATAAACATAACATCAACCCTGTAATCCTCGAAAGATTAGGCAGAAGTGTACCTATAGTACACCCACATTTCGCCAGTTATGTTTAAGACCCATGTAATAGGGGGCGAGCCTATTGCCATCAACCGGGCACAAATTCAGACTCCGGACTGCTACTGAGAAATTCCAGATAGAAAACCTAACAACAGTTTGCCCGACACATAAAACAAATACTTTCTACGGCTTTCGACGCCTATTATAACTTTAAAAGCCAAAAATGTTGAAAGATTGTTGATTATTTCAAGTTCCTTTAAGAAGCAGTAGAGCAAAAAAATACGTAAGTACTAGAAGACTAGTATTAAATTGACGACATGAAACAAAAAAAAAAGCCTAGGACTTAAATTCTCCAGCGCTAGTAATAACTGTGTTGCAGGAGCCAGTGTCCTCCCGTAATAAAACGACACAATAAAATTCATTGGCAATTTTTCAGGGAAGTATAAATTTCTCCCGAATTTATACAAAAAACTATTTTAAGACCAACTATAAAAAAACAATTAAAACACCAGCTTCCTACATTTTCATCTGATAATATACTGCTTCTTTATTTACATAACATAACGCTTTATTACCTCGAAGGATTAGACAGAAGCGTACCATCGAAGAAGTTCATATCTATACACCTGTAAGGATTATTTCTGCTTGCAGCGCTCGGCCGCTATAGAACCGGGGCGGTAACAGATGTGGTCATCGTGTTCACGGGATTTTGTTTTCAAACTGCTTAGATATGAAGTTCTTCGATGGTACCTATAGTACATCCACATTTCGCCAGTTATGTTTAAGTCTCATGTCATAGGAGCAGGGCAGTGCCATCAACCGGGAAAAATCAAGGTAGCCACTGAGAAATTCCCTTCACTTATTTCAATTACTTTCATGATTCTCTGTTTATTCTAGCCCTCACGAAAACCACTAAATTGTGAATAAATTGTTATAGAAGACAAGTAGGTTATTAGGTCAGCCCTATTGATTTTCAGTTGCCATGTGCCTTATGTACTATGCTGGAGTAAATAACCCGGAGACACCTTTGAGCTGTGGAAACTAGTCCAAGGTCTTAAGAGGGAACAGGGGCTGCGAGGAATTTGAAAAATAGGTATTTGAAAAAACTATTGCCGTCGCGCTGCGCCCGAAAAACCGAATTAAACCCCGTAAAGTGCGATAGGGACAACTGCAGCTCAGACCGATTATATCACAAAAATTTTGACGAAAACGACGTTTGGCATTCTCCTTTTTTCTCCTCGAAAACTAAACCGATTTAATATTTTTTTACATATAAATTTTAAGAAAGAGTATGTCTGTGGTTCCTATTATTTTCTTTTATGCTAAAAACTTTTCCGAATTAGTCTGGTAGTCCTCTAATCACGGCGGTAAAAATGGGGCATTTTTGTAATTTTTGGAGGGTCATAGTTTCCTTACTTATTAATTGCTGAAAAAAAGGAAATGACAGGGACATGCCTATAGAGACCCTGATTTTATAAAAAAAAAATGAACAAATGACAGCTCTAGAGGCATTATTCAGGAAGAAAAACGGGGAATACGTTTGTATGGAGAATCGCGGGCCCTGTTCCCTCTTATGGCAAATCCGCAGCTGTAGCCGCGAAATTATTATTTTTTTACGATTTTTGCAATTTGCAATTTTTCAGTGTCAAGTTGTATCTTGATTAAAATATGATTGTTCGATTGCTGTTAGATTCACATGGATAAGTTCTTATGGAACAAATCTAACATGTTTATTATTTGGATTGATTAATGATACCAATGATTATATGTATTTCTGTAAATACATCTGTTATAGTCGCGAATCATATTTCAGTAAGGTACAACCTGACACTGTCCAGCAAATAGGGGTGATGACTAAAAAAATGTTTTTTGTCCGTAATGTAGATTATGAAAAAATAACATACACGTATTTTTTCTTTTTTTACGGAATCAAAAGATTACGGCGATACATTGAGTTATAATGTGCCATGACGTCACTTGTATGTAGATTTTATACTTGTGACGTATCAACCCCCCACTCCCCAACTTTAATGCGTTGCATCTAAGTATTTTTTTATTATTACGATGATAAAGCAAAAAATACATGTCTAATATTTTTTTATTATCTGACTAAATAGAATTTCTTTTTTTTGACCCAGGCATCATCCCTATTGCAAAAAACGTTAGAAAATTTGAATGTCGTGGGTTACAACTGCGGATCTACCTTAAGATCTCATTTGTTAGTCTCTATCCGTCGCACAGTGTTTTATGAAGACCATTTTTCGGACATTGCTTCTTTATATAATTAACTGATAGTTGTAAGTTATTTAAATGCAATATTTCGTATCCCCATTTCACTAGCATGATTAGTTTTTGAGTTTTTTTTTTTTTTTAATCGTCTTTTTTTCATTATTTTTTTTTCTAAATACCCGGTGGTATTTAGAAAAAAAATCATTTCCATGAAACTAAATATGATACGCAATTGTGACCTTAGAAACATCAACGGCGTTTTTTATGCTGCATATTTTAGAGTACAAATAAACCTCGGAACTTCGTTACATTCAGACTTATACGAGGTTTTTAATTTTTATTTTAATTTCTCGGTAATTCCGTCGTATTTGGAAAAGTTATTTATACTGAAATTGTCCCCAAATGTGGTGCCTTACTTAACTACGCCTTTAGAGAGATAAAGTAGAAAATCTATTTTAAAAAATTGACAGCTTGTAGAAGGTTGATGTGTTGGCGTCTGTACAAAATTCAAGACTATATTTTGGTAGTAGTATTTTTAATGTAATTTTGCCATCGTTGAATCTGGTCCTAAATTTATTGTCATTATTTTTGAAAATAAGCTGACTGCCTGAAACATATTTTTATGATGCAGATTTACTTGGCATTATAAATAGCAATAGACTGCCTGGTTGGTCTAGTGGTCGCAAGCGCTAAGCACTAAGCAGTGTTGGGTTCGATTCCCAGGTCGGCCAAAGTATTATTGGATTTTTTCAGTAGCAGTCTGGTCTTGTTCTCGGTTCGCCCCCTATTACATGGGACTTGAACATAACTGGCGTAATGCGGGAGTACTACTTAAAGAAGGTACGCCTCTGCAGAACCCTCTGGGTATTACAGGCGTGATGTTATGTTACAAATATCATTACGCGATCTACCACAATTGTGGGGGATATGGCTAAAATGCGCTAACACCGGGATGACCTAATAACCTGAATGCTCAAGTGGATTCACTGCAACCCCGCACCCCGCACCTACACCCCGCTGGGGGTAGGAGTGGGGGGTGTAAGGTCGCGACCTGATATGACATAGTTTGTAGCTGTAAATGGGTAAATGATTACTGTAATGGGTAGCAGCCGCAATATTCCTGATGTAGCTGAAAAACTTTTTAGTATAGGACCTGAATAAAACCTGCGGTTCCTTATTAAAGTTTAATTAATACCTACTGTTCTTAACTGTATAGGACAGCAGATTTTTTTTTCGCGATATCAATGTTGTTCCCTTAGTAAAAGTTATTCAGGGGCCGTAATATGGCGTATTAATGCCTCCATTATTCCATTCTGAGTGAGAGACGGAGCTATATGAGTCCGCTAGCACCATCCTTTTTTCGTAGTGGAATAATGATGGCATTAATACTTCATAATAAGGCCTCTGTTCGATAGTCTAAATCACCTCTTAAAGTTTCTAAAGTTAATTTTTTAACATCTTAACCCTAGATCACTAACCTTAATTTCGACTAACGTTATCACTAACCATTCGTAAATTATACGACGGATGAAAACATCAATATTTATATAAGACACAAAAAGATCTTAATTAGCAGTCTTAGTTTTCTTTTTATCCAATAACATCAATCTGTTTTACAAAAACCTACATTGAACAAAGATTGTTCATAGACACAATATGCTCCCTGCAAATCGCTTTTTTCAGCCCATAAAGAAGTTTGTGGTTATACGACGTTTTTTTTTTTACAGCTGCAAGTTTTGCGAGTTCTGGAAACGTTTTGACTAGGAACTTCGTGATCTAGTCTACAATTTTCAGGATCTCCGCGATGATTTACTTCAAATTTCGTTGCAAAGTTAGTCTGAAATTTTACGACTATCATACGATATATCCCGTTCTAAAAAACGTGCATCCGTAATGAGTCATTGCGGGTCACTAATGATGTGAATCAGGAAGGTATTAGAAGCGGCAATGGTGGCGGAAGTC
This sequence comes from Xanthia togata, assembly GCA_963853775.1. NCBI lineage: Eukaryota > Metazoa > Arthropoda > Insecta > Lepidoptera > Noctuidae > Xanthia > Xanthia togata. The sequence continues at coordinate 9,770,502 of OY970818.1, read as the reverse complement.
GGAATCTAATCAAAACATTAAATGTGCAACGTACGCGTCGTCTATTTTACGAATGGTTAGTGATCCAGGGTTAAAGAATGTAGCAACAATATTTTTATCGGTATTTCCGAACAAGTTACCTACCTTTTTCTTTCTACCTAGTTTGTTTGAATCGTAAACAAATGCATTTTACTGAATAAATGTTACAAACGTATTTTCAGTAAATTGATAGTTCAAATACATACTACTATATCTCGATCAGTGTTTTACACTTACTCAAACAATTATGTTTTTAGTAAAAGATACGGATATTTTTCAGAAGCTGATATCTTTGAATTCTTTTGGTCTTGACTTACCAGTCATGTCTTGTAATAAAAAATTAGGTTGTATTAGACAATCGATTTCTTCATTGGGATAGCCTGACTTTCTGCCCAGTTAAAAGAGCAATAGGAATATACCGGCTACTTTTATTTTAGTAAAAGAATTCGGGCAACAACAAGCTCTAATGAAATATACTTAAAAACACTACATAGTCATAGATAGCGTGAAGGTTAACAGGGGAGATTAGAAAAAGAAAAAGTGGTGCGCCAACCCCACGTTACATGGGACAAGGGAAGATGATGATGATGACGACTCTATACATATAGTCATAGTCGGCTACATAGTCGCGATAGCGTGAAGGTTGGCAGGGGAGAGTGGAAAAAGAAAAAGTGGTGCGCCAACCCCACGTTACATGGGACAAGGGAAGATGATGATGATGACGACTCTATACATATAGTCATAGTCGGCTACATAGTCGCGATAGCGTGAAGGTTAACAGGGGAGAGTGGAAAAAGAAAAAGTGGTGCGCCAACCCCACGTTACATGGGACAAGGGAAGATGATGATGATGACGACTCTATACATATAGTCATAGTCGGCTACATAGTCGCGATAGCGTGAAGGTTAACAGGGGAGAGTGGAAAAAGAAAAAGTGGTGCGCCAACCCCACGTTACATGGGACAAGGGAAGATGATGATGATGACGACTCTATACATATAGTCATAGTGGGCTACATAGTCATAGATAGCGTGAAGGTTGGCAGGGGAGAGTAGAAAAAGAAAAAGTGGTGCGCCAACCCCACGTTACATGGGACAAGGGAAGATGATGATGATGACGACTCTATACATATAGTCATAGTCGGCTACATAGTCGCGATAGCGTGAAGGTTGGCAGGGGAGAGTGGAAAAAGAAAAAGTGGTGCGCCAACCCCACGTTACATGGGACAAGGGAAGATGATGATGATGACGACTCTATACATATAGTCATAGTCGGCTACATAGTCGCGATAGCGTGAAGGTTGGCAGGGGAGAGTGGAAAAAGAAAAAGTGGTGCGCCAACCCCACGTTACATGGGACAAGGGAAGATGATGATGATGACGACTCTATACATATAGTCATAGTGGGCTACATAGTCATAGATAGCGTAAAGGTTGGCAGGGGAGAGTAGAAAAAGAAAAAGTGGTGCGCCAACCCCACGTTACATGGGACAAGGGATGATAATGATGATGACGACTCTATACATATAGTCATAGTGGGCTACATAGTCATAGATAGCGTGAAGGTTGGCAGGGGAGAGTAGAAAAAGAAAAAGTGGTGCGCCAACCCCACGTTACATGGGACAAGGGAAGTTGATGATGACGACTATATCATAGTCGGATACTCTAATCTCCGTTCGCAATTTATTTGCCAAACATATAAACAAACACGAGTTTAAGGAAAAACAACTGTAATTGCATAACATCACGCCCGTAATCCCCGAAGGGTTAGGCAGAGGTGTACCTATAGTACACCCATATTGCGCCAGTTACAGCTGTAATACCTACATATAAGGTTCAGTTTGCGCTACGACTTAATATTTTTTCATGACTTTTTCAATAGTCTAGTCAGTCTAAAATCAAGTTTATTTACACTTGCAATAAGTTGATGTTTGTTTAAGTGGAAATGAATTTCAATTACATGTATATCACACAACTATCCAAAAATGACAGTTGTGATTTGATTAAACGGACAATTTACGTTGGTAATAAATTTTGTTATCAAGCTTGTTTATTTATGATGTAGTGTATTCATGTATACCTACTGCCTCTGTGGACCCTAATTCTTTTTCTAAAATAAAAGTAGCCTAAGTTAGTCGTTTTAACATCAGCTATTGGCAGTGAAAGTCCCGTCAAATTTGGTCCAGCCGTTTCGGGCCGGTTTTTTTTTAGTGCCGCATGTACTTTCATGTGCATTTAGTAAAAAGCTGTCGTTTTAACTTTAATTTTATTTATTTGTATGATAGATTTGCTTAACAATTAATTTTCCGAAGCTTAGGGCAATCGCATAATGAGTCTTGAACCACCAATCTCAGTCCACAGCCAGTCAATGGGTTACCAAGTTGCTTCAATACTATACTACTACTTATACTATTATCGAAGCTAACTCAAAAACTATCCAAGCAAAGTATAATGGGACCATCGCCGAAGCTTCCTCTACCAAATGATAAATGAAAATGAAATCGAAATGAAACTTACATTAAAAAAAGAAAGAAAAAAATTACTGACGAAATAACCCTCCTTTTTTTCAAGTCTGAAAAAAACGCAATGCGGTTCCTACTTTCCTACACTGAAGTGAAAAAGCATGACCTACTTTTGATACCTACGGGAATGTAACATACAAATATTTTGGGTAGCACCATTTTCCTGTCTGCTAATAATAAAAACAAACAGAAATTACTTATTAATGGGCCAAGGGCGCTGTTAATAGCCGTTTTCCCTTAGTGGCTGTCATAAATGAATTAATACTTAGATGAGTAATACATTTCAAAATTGATGCGGAAATATTCAGTTATCAACGGGAAGTTCAGTTAGTCGTAATCGTAACTACAATTTTGCTGATAAAAATAACCCAATTTTGCACTTCTGATAACAGAATTATAACAACGTTAATTACTCTAGAATTCTTTTTTTCCGACTTCAAAAAAGGGTTCGGTTTTATTTTCTAAATTATGTATTTTCCCCGATCACTCGAAGACGGCTGGACCTATTTATAAAATTCTTTTTTTGTTTGATAGGGTGTATACTTCCTAGGTGGTCCCATATAAATTTGATTAACTTTGCTTGGGTAGTTTTTGAGTATTTGTGTAGGGTAGGTACCACAACTAAAATGTAAAAATACTTAAAACTACTTTTTTACAAAAAAATAAATAAAAAAAGACTTCCGAAATTAGTTATTTGTAACAGTTTTTTTGTTTTTCTATAACATTCAATATTTATTTTAAACAGGTGGGTGTAAAAACAGGTGTTGTAAAGAAAAATATAGATCACTACGTTTTGCTGTTGACGGCGTAAATTACAAATATCAATAAAGTAGGTAGGTATCTAAAATTCTTACGTACTAAGTGTAATTAGTAGCAGATTTACACTACAGTGGCTACAGAATATCAACGCTCGATTACTTCAATAAAGGTATTGAGTATTGAGTAAAATAGTCTGTCAATCTACGCCAAAGTTGCTTCAAAAATAGATTTTTTACAATTTGCCGTCGAGCGAAAACCTTTGCTGAAAAATGAAGGAAAATTGGCGCCATCGAGCGCTGTTGCCATCCCGCGGCTTACGTTAGCTGCAACGTACCTATTACGACGGAGCGGCAACGTCGCGTTCCTGTCATCGTTTCGTCAGAAACGGTTGCCAATGCTACTCTCAAGGACAATAGTGTTTTATGGTAGAAATAATTTTAATGTTTGTTTGAACTTCAAACTTTGAAGACTAGCAGATGGAGACGTTGTTTTTATTATGATTAATTAAAATTAACTGCAGGGAAATCAATAAAATGTGATCATATAGGTTTTATTTCGAGAATATTTCGAATTATTAAGCCTTTATTGCTGAGGAACTAAACACAAGTATAATTTAATAGTATTAAAAAACTTAAATCTAACACATCGGGTTTTCCGGTTTAGTGATCAGCGTGTCCTGTGACACATAGGCCTCTTCCAGCTGTTTCCACTCATTTCTGTCTCTAGCTATTCTAGACCAGGTAGCGCCTCCAATTTTTCTTATGTCGTCTATCCATCTCTTTACCTGTCTTCCCCTTTTCCTTTTGCCATCGTGTGGATGCCACTCCGTTATAATTTTTGCCCATTTTAACTTACTATCTCTCGTCATGTGTCCTGTCCATCTCCATTTCAACAGTCTTACTTTCTTTATTATATCCTCTACTTTGGTTCTGGATCGTATTGCAACTGCTCTTAACCGATCCCTTTTAGTTACACCAATCATGCTTCTCTCCATTCCCCGCTGACATGATCTCAGTTTTAAAATATGTTTTTGATTTAGGGCCCACGTTTGGCTCCCATACGTCAGGCAAGGTAAGACGCACGAGTTGAGGACTTTTCTCTTAGCTGCCATGGAAATGTGATCATATAGGTTTTATTTCGAGAATATTTCGAATTACCTACTTTTAATTTTTTTCTCAAACATACTTGGAAATTCGAGAATTATTTTGACAACCGTCTTCGATCCTACATCGAAAATGCTGTACAGCTTTCTAATTACGCAACATATTTTCGTAAACGATAAAGACAAATCTGTTTCATTTTGACAGTTCAACATTCATTGCGTTATTTACGTTGCTCTGCAGTTTTTTTTTTCGAACTTACGGAGCAATGGATTATTAATCTGTATCAAAACGATTCAGATTCGGATGGATTTTGCATTACGTAATTAGGGTACTGGTCAAATACTTGCTAGTAGGCGGCCGGCAATGTTACTATGAAAATCCATGATATTGTTTGTCGTGTTTAGCGACCGAATAAATTATTATGAAAACTCATGTCGTATAATTTAAAAATGGAACGAACTTTTTACTTCGACACATGACAACCAAGGAGGTAACTTAACAAATATTTTGTTTTGAATTTCGATTTGGCTTGCAAATAGAGCTGTCAAATGAACATAATAGGCTCGTGAAAAATGTTCGATAATTGTCATTGATTCTGGAATTTATAATTACCTAGGTAATGTACAGTACAACAGTTTTCTTAATGTCCCTCGGCAAACTTCGTGTTTCGTCGGTCGTCGGATTTCTATTGCACTTGGTGCAGACCGGACGCTCTCAATCGACTTGGAAGTAAAATGGGAGGAAAGCTGCTAGACTGACGAAACACGAAGTTTGCCGAGAATCATTAAGAAAATAGTTGTACTGTACTCAGTTTGAATTTCTGCGCGTTATTTGAGACAAGTACTATACAAGTCTTGGTCTCAACCAGGCAGTGATGGACTCACGTATGTGCGTCGGCTTCGCCTGGCCCAACATTTCCACGTTCGACCATCAATGCCTCTGTTGCAGGCCGCGACAGTAATGTACAGACGCCAGCAAGTCAACCTACCCGAAACTGTCAAATTTTCCCAATCAACTTTGAACCTTATGTTTTAGTGATAGAGTAAAGAAGTAAAGAAATTTGACATACTGTAGTAGGTTGATGTGCTGGCGTCTGTACTGTTCCTAAATTCCAGTGCCCATCTTAATTTACCTGCCCAACCCTTTGGGGAATGCAGGCGTGATGTTATGATATTGGTTGGGTTGGTTCGGTTGGCGCAGTGGTTACGAGGGAACAGGGCCTGCGATTCTCCATACAAATGTATTCCTCTTTTTTCTTCCTGAATAATGCCTCTATAGAGCAATCATCTCTTTTCATAAAATCAAGGTCTGCTGTAGACACGTCCCTGTTATTTCCTTTTTTTCCGCAACTTATTGGTTAAGAAAATATGACAATACAAAAATGCCCCATTTTTCCACCGTGATTAGAGGACTACCACAAAAATTCAAAAAGTTTTTAACATAAAAGAAAATGATAGGAGCCTAGACATACTCTTTCTTAAAATATTATATAATGATATAATCGGTCTGAGCTGCAGCTGTCCTTATCGCACTCTGCGGGGGCAGACTTGAGGTAATACGACAGCAATAGTTTCATCAAATACCTATTTATCAAATTCCTCGCTGGCCCTGTTCCCTCTGCGAGTGACTGCTGCGCTGCGTGTCGCGGGTTTAATTCCCGCACGGAACAAATATTTGTATGACCTACAAGTAGTTGTTACGGGTCTGGCTGTTTGTGTATGTGAGTATAAATGTTTGTAAAAGCACCCACGATTCAGGAGAAATTCCTAGCGTGGAGCAACGATTTAAAAAAAAAGAAATAAAGAAGAAAGATATTACTGGCGAAATGAGGTTTTAATAAAAGGGTGCACCCTGCCTACCCCACCGGTAAAAAAAGGCGCCATGTTATGTTATCTAACTTAAAATGGATAGCGTTTGTTAACGGTATCAGGAAGTGTGTAACTGAATAATAATCAGATACTTATTTCCGCGTTTTTGAGTACATATCTTTTTACATAGTGTGGCAATGAATTCATTATATACTTCATACATAAATATTTGCTTATACAATCTACCTACATAGCTATGATCGATGCTGCACTGTGTGCTGGCGTGGGTATATAGAATTCTATGTTTTGGACATATTAACGGGCCGGCGGCGGAGCATGCGTAGTTCATACAAACGTAATACCAAAATAATAGACGAGAAGAAGACGAGTTATGAGAAAAATAAGTTTTCTATAGAAATTTTAAATTCCTCTTAACTCGTCTTTATATCAGTGTCCATTCAAAATATATATTTGGGAGCCTAGATATTCTGTAATCAAATCGGAATAAATACACACTACCTTAAGAATATGTTTGATTTACAAATTATTTTGGTATTACGTTTGTATGAACAACGCATGCTCCGCCGGCCCGTTAAATATCAGCGAACGTTGGTATTTTAATTAATAACAAGAATGTCTCTAAGATGAAAATCCACTTAACAAGCACTTTAGTAATATCAGTTAAAATATATAATAAATTACCAGAAGCAATTAAAAATGAACAAAAATTTAATATATTTATAAATAAACTAAAACAACACCTAATCCATAAATGCTATTATAATATTAATGATAAGTTAAAAATGAATAGCAAAAATAATAAATAAAATTTAAGTGGAAGTGAGTAGTAGAAAAACATTTATATTTTACTTTTTTCAAATAATAATATAATATTAGCCCTCTCCCTCTATCCTACCTATCTTGCTGTGCCCGACAGGGTCCACAATGATCTAAAATTAGGTATATTTTATAATGATGTACCTACCACCTATGTTAACATTGTGGAATTATTGACTTGTGGCTTTATCAACCGTAATCCGACGATCCCTTCGAAGTCGTTTTGCGATGTCAATAAAAACGGTTTTGACTATAATTATTTGATTAAACAAGAAAGGAAATACATTCAGTCGTGAATCATTTTAAAACGGAACTCTGCAATGATCGATCTGATTCAAAAATAGAATTCAGTTTAAAAATAGATTTACGTATTCAAATAAAACACCAGTTTATTCTGAGTGGGCATCATCGCAAATAGATGTCAAATATTTCGCTGTTTTGATTAATTTAGCAATATTACTGTATGGAAATAAGAAATGTGGCTAACTAGCGAACTAGAATATTAATAATGAGTTGCAATTATAACATTGAATTTTAAATTGTAACCGTTTTAAAAGTAAAAAATGCATTTGAAAAGTTTCCAAATACTTTTTTAGACATCTAAAACTAAATATTCGGTGTTACGATATTAATTATTGCATTTCATATTCAATATTTTAGTCCACTAGTTAGCCACATTTCATATTTCCATACAGGAATATTGCTAAATTAATCAAAACATATAAATATTTGACAGCTATTTGCGACGTTGCCAACTTTTAGGTAGGTACGCTCTTGATCCTATTCACAAATAGAATCTATAATTTAAAAAAAAAAAACTAAACAGAATCTAAGTGCCATAGTCTCCGGATGGGCACTTTATTCCAGATTAATAATCAATAGATTGTTATTATTTATGTCCTCGCAAATAATAAGATAAGATAAGATAAGTCTTTATTTGCCTTAAACATGGTATAATGGTGTTACAGTCTAATTTAAATAACATTCTATTGATTATTAATCTGTAAGGAAAAGAGAATGATTAATGAAATTACCTGCCAGATAGAGTTAAATGCAGGTAGCAAAATTGGCCAAAAGTGTTTAGAAAAATATTAGTATCTATTTATTAGCCAGTTTTACGTCCATAGTCCTGTCCTCGTAGTTTATGCGGCCTACCCAAATGTCCTTTCTTAGGTATTCGTCAAGTTGAGCTCCTTAAGTTCTGAGTTGAGTTCAACGATTACTGACAAATGCTTGCACTAGATAGGACAGGTCCACTCAAATATTTTCTCAAAAGACCATTTCAGACAGGTCCTCATATGGCCTGACCAAGATTATGTCTGGACTTTAAAGGAGACTGTGACCTCTGAGTTGGTTTCGGCCTTTCTTCTCAGAGAAGTCAGATAGGAAACGCCGAATTCAACTAGCATTTTTTTTTTAAAGTTGTGTAAAAGTGATTCCAATATTCTATTTACAGAATAAACAATTTAATTTCATAATTCTGCTACAATCTACCAGAATTCTGTTAAAAAACTTTTGAAACCAGTTATTATTAATTTTCTATTGAGTTGATGACATGTAATCTGTCACTTTTTTAACCAGCTTTCTAATTACGCAACATATTTTCGTAAACGATAAAGACAAATGTGTTTCATTTTGACAGTTCAACAACATTCATTGCGTCATTTACGTTGCTCTGCAGTTATTTTTTTCGAACTTACGGAGCAATGGATTAGCAATCTGTTTCAAATCGATTCAGATTCGGATTGATTTTGCATTACGTAATTAGGGTACGGGACAAACTCTTGAATATCATTTGACAATACAGACCACAGAGTTTATATAATAATACAATGTGGAGCAGGACGATTAACATTCCATAAAACCACATAAAGAGTGTCATGTTCTTTACCCGTATACAAAAAATCAATCAAATCCAATGAATACTTTAGCCACAGGAAATTATTTTTCATTTTCTTATTTTTCTACATGATGTAGATCTGAGTCCGTAATAATAGGTAAACATTGTAAGGTCAAGAACCTGTGCAAAACGTACGATTCTATCCTCTACGTCTCAATATGCTTGAGAGACAGAGAAAGGTGTCATACGATTCCACTCTGACGCGCCCCGCCCAGTCCCACAAAATAATACTACAATTAGAAAGAAAAAGAAATATTACTTACGCAAATTATGCATTAGTGGTGCATAGACAATTGCGAGTATGTGTGTGAGCGAAATTTTTTCGGCAAAAAGTCTCGGGACTCGGTCCAGTGATCCAGTCAGGCGGCGCCCTTTGAGGAGCGCGCCCACGGCTACTTTTTTTATCACGAGACGAGCCGCGCGCGCATTGTTGTGATTTTGTGAAAAAATTTAGTTGTTATTTGTGATTAAGACGATTTAGTGTGACTTATTGTTCAGTGTTAGTTTAATATTAGTTAATTATCGATGTCGCTTGTGCATAATGAAACAACGGTGGAAACCTTGAAAATTTATAAATTTGACTATTGATGTAAATTCTGATTGTGATGTGATATTATGTGATTAATTATTCAATCAGTGATCTTTTAATTAACAACGCGCAACTTAGTGAGTTTATGCCGCTAATTTGTTGTTCTCCGACTAAACTACCTACCCACGTCCACCTACGCCCCGCACCGCCGCGCAGGCGCCGCCCCCCGCCGGGCGCCGCGACCCGCATCGGGCCGCGCAACGGGTTAGTGACTTTTCGTAGATAAAGCGTGTTTACTTTTTATGCAGTTGATTCTGCTATTTATTTTGTTTGAAAATTGCAATTTTTCAATTTTCCATTAACTACTAATCTTCGTCTTTTAAAATGTTTCTATGGACTAGTACTATGCTCGTTTTAATTTAATGTCGTAAGTCCAGATCCACATTGTATACTATTTTAAAACCAAGCTGCCGTACACAACTATCCTAGTGTACAGAGGGGCGTGGGTCCCCTCAGATGGTTGACCCAGTGACCTGGTTCAGACGTTATAACGACTGGCGTGGGTGCTGTCAATGAAATACAATCTATTTCAGTTGCTCCGCTCATTAAAATATCATAATATTGCGCCTGTATTCCGTAAAAGAGTAGGCAGAGGTGAGGTTTATAGTCAACAACAAAAAAAACTAGGGAAATGCCCTAGTTACAAATGTGGGGGCTTATTGCTACATGTACTCGTAAATTCAGGGAGAAGTCACATAACATCACGCCTTGTCTACCCGAAGGGTTGGGCAGACGAGTACCCGTAGCAGGTACCTACACTCACATTTCGCCAGTTATGTTTAAGTCCCATGTAATAGGTGGCGAGTCTATTGCCATCAACCGGACCGAACCCAATAGTTGGGAAAAGGCTGGGCAAATGATGATATTATGTTTAAATGTATTTTAACCGACTTCAAAGAAGGTTCGTTCTGGTCATCGTAGCAAGCACTGCATAGCCGACTGCTCATATCGAGTTCTAGATTTAAGTGATATAATGTAGAGCTGTAGGGTTAAAATCTGCGCCCTAGATTTCCGATAGGCTACCCTAGATGTTAATTAACCGCAACCCTAACAAAAACCTCCCTTTTCTCTCCCCAGATGGATATTTACGTACAAACAGCGTCGCCGATCGTGGAACAAGTCCTCAAAGGCTACAACGGTACCATCTTCGCGTACGGACAGACCGGTACTGGCAAGACGTACACTATGGCTGGTAGCAATACAGCGCCTGAGTTGCGGGGGATCATTCCGAACTCCTTCGCGCATATCTTTAGCCATATTGCTACGGCTAAAGAGGATGAGAAGTAAGTACCTAACTATAAAGCATTTATTTGAATTAAACCTATAGAGCCATGGGGAACAGGGTGTAAAGTTCACTCATCCTCCATAGAAAAGGGAGGATCCTCCGACCAGACGGGTGTCGTGTTCGGCGGGCAACTGCCTGACGATACCAATTACAGCGACTTTTGAATGGTGAAACGAGTCGTTCAGTCAGAAAGATGAGATATTCATTACCAAGCGTAGTAGCTACCTATGGAGAAGAACGGGCAAGAAACTCCACGGACAATCTTTTAAATCAAAATATATCACCTCACAATACAGGATTTTAAAGTTAAGCCCACTTTTGAGTATATATTTTTAAGCACCCCCTCCCCCCTTTAACTTTAAAGTACTAAATTCACGTTTACCCTAAAACGCTGATAGAAAATATGCTATTGCGAATTTGGGTTTTCACCCAAAATTCCTGGGGCCCAAGTCTAGTATTTTAATAAATTCGTCATTCCAACACGATCCCATTGTCATTTTGCTAAAACTTCGTAATCTGCTAAATTTATAATGGTCGATCATTGGTTGATCATTGTATTCCACAAACACGATACTCGTAACGAAATAAAAGCAATGACTGCTCAATGACGTTCTAATGGTAGGTCACTGATCAAAGGAACTGTCAAAATTTTAGCAGATTACCGCCTAAGTCAGTCATTCATTTGACATTATGTACGAGATTACCAATAGATGCCATTTCTTTCAATGGAGTGTCAGTGGCTGACCATTGGAAAGTCATACTGACGCCAATATGTTAGTAGATTACCAAACTTGTCAAAATCAACAATTATGAAATCAATGATAGACCATTCTGACACTATTGTAATAGCAGACTTGAGGCCCTGGTCTTGGAGCCATTCTTGAATGAACGCACTAATTTTGTCTGAGCCGTATGGGCAGTATACGGCTCAGACAAAATTAGTTGAGTTCCAGGTCCTTGAGTCTCCAGCGCCCACAATGGATCTCGCCCACTTTGAGAAAGACTATTATAGATGGTAAGCGAAGCTAAATATGGGTCAAAGATTCAGATTGAAAAGAGTCCTATTAGCAACATCGAACTTTTTATTTAAATCTGATGAAAATGTGAGGAAATTTGTAGGGATGGATGTGGAGAGTTATAAATATGAGTAGGCAAAGACCAAAGAAACGATGGATGGACTGTGTGAAAGATGATAAATGGGTAGAATGGGGTTTTAATACTGGGATGAGGACTAATACAGAAGTATTGAAGACGTAGACATATTGCGCTGATCACAAATAAATTGGTATAAAAGCAAGAAACTTATGTAATGTTATGTTAGGCATGCCATTCATGAGGTCTCATTCTTCAATCTGCACCTTAACCATCCATTATCACTGGCAGCCTATCAGTTCCATCCACTGCTGTGAAAGGCCAAGTCCCTTTTATTCCCTGGTTGCCGATACCCTAATTACGTAATACACGATCAATCGGAATTTGAATCGATTTGAAACAAATTGATAATCAATTGCTTCATGAGTTCGAGAAAAAAAATCTGCTCAATCACGTAAATAACGCAATGAATGTTGTTGGACTGTCAAAATGAAACAAATTAGTCGTAATCGTTTACGAACATGTGTTGCGTCATTAGATAGCTGGTCACAATTGCACCCAACGCCTTTATACCGGAACATAGAAACGCTGCACAAACTTCATTTCAATTTAAAATATTAATAGTAGATTTTACAACAAGTGCACAAAACGAACCATTTTTATCCGAGACGTAGGCGAGGGCTGATAGTAATCTCGAGGATAAAATGGTTTGTGGTATGTGTGTGGACGAGTTATAAACTCTGCTTTTCACTTCGATAGGAAATAAAACAGTAGTATAACATAACATTTATTTAATTAAAATTCAAAGTAAAATTAGTACAGTTTTGAATACTGAAGGAAATTGTTTTTCCCGACATCGGTATATATGTCTTAAAAAACACATAAGGCAAATAAATTAAAGTAAATATTATAAAATAACAAATTCTATCTATGAACTTCTTATTGTGTTTGGCTGTATGGCTCATTTTCTTTGCCTTAATATAGATACATTTATGAGTAGATACGTTAATGCACTAGTGCACAAAATTCGATTTTGTGCAGCCTATATCCTGCACAAATAAGCACTTCCAGAGCATGAGAAGTGAAAAAGTATTTCCCTAAGTAGCTTAAAGTAAGTGCTTCACCCATTCTTCTGACCTATCTTTGAACCATGTATTATGCCACGAACACATTTCCATTAACCGGCCACAAATCCGGACTGTATACAGCTACTGAGAAATTTCTTTAAATCTAGTATTAGCAAGTATTCGTTTCTTGAAAGAACTGCACTTCTTCTTAGAAACTATAGTTTTTCCTATTCCTCGTCAGCTGTTCTTTTCTGATCAACTTCGCTGCGCGTTCCAAAACACTTAAATCATTTCTCTGGGACTCATTGAGCTTCGCTCGCTCTTAATCGGCTCTAGAGTTTCACTGGTTTGGAGTAGTTTTTCTGGCTTATTTACACCTCTGGGCAAACCCTCGAGAATTACAGACGTGAAGTTATTAAATTTTTTAAGCATAAAACTAAATAATAGTAATTTCTCAGTAGCTCGGAGTCTGGATTTGTGCCCGGTTGATGGCAATAGGCTCAACGTCTATTAGGTACCTACTGACGTCATCGAACTTAGGCACTTTGTTCGACGACACTACTTTCCGCATCGCTGCTTCCCTGCGAATAGGAGCTCCTTGTTGTTCTCCTCATCGCTGTCACTGTGGCGAAGTTGTCAACAGCCTCGGACACCACGGCTTGTCTTGCAGCCGAAGTGCGGGTCATTAATGACATCATCCGATGAGCTCTTGTCACCGTCGGCGTTCCAGCTGTATTAGAACCTAATGGCTTGGCACGCAATGGTGGCAAGAGACCGGACATATAATAACCTTATTGGTATATTTTCGAGCCGTTTGGGGTAGAAACCCTAGGCCGTTGGGTCCGAGTGCTCATGGTCTGTTCAATGAAATCTCCAAACGACTGGTTGACACTTCCCGTGACCCAAGGGCTTGCTTTTACCTAGGCCAGAGGCATGCCTCTGGCAAGAGACTGGCCGCATTGCCACGTTGTATGGCATGCCATACAACGTGGCAATGCGGCCAGTCTCTTGGGTACACTACCAGTCGACAGCGATGCGGATGAATTTTTCGACGCTATATTTTTAGATTGTTATATACTTAGTTAGTTGTATACACATAGTTTAGATAATCTCTATAATATTGTTTATGTTACCTACTGATTAAATATATAAGATAACTGTATGTGATTTAAACATAACTAGTGAAACTTTGGTGACAGCTCTGCCTTCTTCTTAGGCAGAACCAGTACAGACCTAAAGCAATATATTTCTAAAACAAAAACAAAAAAACAAAGGAATTTGCCCTAAATAGCACAAATGAAGCCCTCAATCCCTCCTCCCTTAATAGTTCTCCGGATCGATGGGCGATAGCCGTCATCTTGTCGTCGAGGTGACCTAGTCGTGACCTAGTTACAGAACTGATATTGCAAGCTAGAATTATACTTGCATGTAGTTTGAATTGAGGTTGCGGATATAAATTGAAGATTAACCCTCTTATTCATAAACGTTGCTTAAAGTTAAGTGATGTTTAAACGTCAAAAAACTTTTTTCACAAAAAATAAAACCGACTTCCAAAAAAAACACTACAAAGTGACAAATAACATTGATTTCGGAAGTCGGTGGCAAAAACAAAAATAAAACCCCAGACATCACTTAACTTTAACTGAAAAAGTTATTTTGTAAAAAAAGTTTTTATTATTCATTTTTTAGTTGTGATACCTACACAAACCCTCAAAAAAAAAAAAAATACCACTACCTGCTATGTAAATTACAGTGACAGGAACTATTAGAACATCATCAAAACAACAAACACAAAAAAAATTAAAAAAAACATTCAACCGAATTGAGAACCTCCTCCTTTTTGAAGTCTGTTGAAAATGAAGGTTATAGTTTTACAAATCAAAAGAAGTGAAGGTATGCCGATAATGTCTGATTGAGGTGTCTTGCCTAAAAGAAGATCCTCCGTGTGTTGAAGATCCTTCGTATGTAGTCAAAATAGAAAGCCCTCTTCCTCTCTCCCACTCGGCTGTGCCCGACAGGGTCCACAATGATCATATTTTAGTGAAACCTACCACCGAAGTTCACATGTGGAAGCAATAAATGTATTGGGTATTCTTCTTTTCGTGTGGTTAGTAACTAACCTGGTGTCAGAGTTTTAAAGCCGCCCACGGGCCTCTGACTTGGCTTCACATGCCGTCGAGAAATATCTCTCAGGCATGCCGGTTTCCTCACGATGTTTTCCTTCACCGTTTTTTGAGCAAGTGATAATTATATAATACGCACATTAATCCGAATAGTCAGAGATGCGTGCCTTGGATTCGAAGGCTATCACTGCTTTTTGGGTATTGATTCTATCTGTCATTGAATGTCATTCCGTAAGATTTATTATTCTCTGACAGATTATTGGGACGTTAAAACCATAGATAGATAGGTTTTTCTATCTCCTGTATGCCATAACTGGTGATAGATATAGGTCATTGGGTTCGGCCGTAATTGTATAGGTAAGTACGAGGGTGACACTGAAAGTTCTTAGAAAATCAAAAACTGGACAAACTAGCAAGTTATTAGTTTTATTATATCTTTTCAAAATAGTGTCCGTTTACATCAATACATTGCTGCATCCGATGGAACCACTGAGAAAAATTTAAACTTATTTTTTCATTAAGTATATCGTTTACAAGTGGCTGGAGCCCAAGTCTGCTATTTTGCTAAAAGTTCGTAATCTGCTAAATTCATAATTGTCGATCATTGTATTCCACAAACACGATACTCGTAACGAATTAAAAGAAATGACTGCAAAATGACGTTCTCATGGTAGGTCACAGATCAAAGGAACTGTCAAATTTTTTGCAGATTACCGCCTAAGTCAGTCATTCATATTTCATTATGTACGAGATTACCAATAGATGCCATTTCTTTCAATGGAGTGTCAGTGGCTGACCATTGGAAAGTTATAATGACGCCAATATGTTAGTAGATTACCAAACTTGTCAAAATCAACAAGTATGAAATCAATGATAGACCATTCTGACACTATTGTAATAATGCTGTTTGTTGGTAAGCGCATCACTTGAGGACAGCTGGAGTGATTTGGCTATTTTTTGTTTTAAAATGTACGTAATAGCAAAAATTAATACAATGGGACACTCCGCAAAAGCATTTAAATAAAAAGCGACTCTTACTACGACACAATAAAGTGCAATTCAGGTCGCACAGCGCTAATTACCTAGTTATATTCACCTAATAGAAGTTGCCTGTTTCTATCGCGTGACTTTTAGATCTTTTGACTACATTACACTCACCGAATTGGCCCATCAAGACGGGCCTACCGCGTACTTGTAGCTTCATACCTAAACCACCTAAACTGTGGAGTGTCCCGTCAGTATTTATCTGTGGTAATATAGTTGGAATTAGGTTTTTATGGAAAATAATATTTGAAAAGTTTGCCGGAAAAATTTCAAAGTTGGGGAAAATGTCCTATTTCTTTGGGATTTTGTATGAATATTTGAAAATTAGACAGGACAACGTCTCTCGGGTCAGCTAAATAGCAAATAAAATAAGTACAAAGGACAGTAAAGGGAAATATAAAGGAGCTTTTTTTTTTTGGTGAGATATTATCAAATATCTACCTCCCGCTCTGGGCGCAGCGGGAGGGCGTGTCAGACTCTTACTGACTGAAACCCACCCGTGTTCCTTCAGTTGCCTGTACGTTGACAGAGTATCCCTTTCAGACTTTCCCGCAACCCCGGCAGGCATCGGCCCTATCGGATTCCTTCAGTTGTGCTGACATCGTCGTCGACCCGGGATATAAAATAACTGCTTAGTCGCTATCCTAATTTTTAAAACATGGCGTTTATGCTTTTCATTTACTTTTTTTGAGAAGATTCCTATAATAAACATTAGAAAATCAAGGCGTCATTGTGCTCGTCTTTGTAATATAACTCTTACAATGGGAACAGAATTTAGTATACTTATAATAAAAAATTATGCTTGTTTACAATAAGGGTTTCGTGTTTGGCTATGAGAATCATAAAGATTCTCATAGCCAAAAGTAAGGAATTTTAGTGATAGTTTAGTTAGTTTAGTTCGGTGTACAAGAGAATCGGCACCATTGTTTGCTTAAAAGGAGGCTCCAAACACGAAACCCGAAACTTTGAAATTTTTCCGGCAAACTTTTCAAATATTTCTTTCCATAAAAACCTAATTCCAACTATTACCACAGATAAATACTGATGGGACACTCCACAGTTTAGGTGGTGTAGGTATGAAGCTACAAGTACGCGGTAGGCCCGTCTTGTCGGGCCAATTCGGTGAGTGTAACGTAGTCAGAAAGAGTCACGCGATAGAAACAGAGGCAACTTCTATTAGGTGAATATAACTGTAGGTAATTAGCACTGTGCGACCTGAATTGCACTTTATTGTGTCGTAGCAAGAGTCGCTTTTTATTTAAATGATTTTGCGGAGTGAACCATTGTATTAATTTTTGATATTACGAACATTTTAAAACAAAAAATAGCCAAATCACTCCAGCTGTCCTCAAGTGATGCGCTTACCAACAAACAGCATTATTACAATAGTGTCAGAATGGTCTATCATTGATTTCATAATTGTTAATTTTGACAAGTTTGGTAATCTACTAACATATTGGCGTCATTATGACTTTCCAATGGTCAGCCACTGACACTCCATTGAAAGAAATGGCATCTATTGGTAATCTCGTATATAATGAAAAATGAATGCATGACTGACTTAGGCGCTAATCTGCAAAAATTTTGACAGTTCCTTAGATCAGTGACCTACCATGAGAACGTCATTTTGCAGTCATTTCTTTTAATTCGTTACGAGTATCGTGTTTGTGGAATACAATGATCGACCATTATGAATTTAGCAGATTACGAACTTTTAGCAAAATGACAATAGGATCATGTTGGAATGACGAATTTATAAAAATAGCAGACTTGGGCCCCAGCCACTTGTAAACGATATAATGAAAAAATAAGTTTAAATTTTTTCTCAGTGGTTCCATCGGATGCAGCAATGTATTGATGTAAACGGACACTATTTTGAAAAGATATAATAAAACTAATAACTTGCTAGTCTGTCCAGGTTTTGATTTTCTAAGAACTTTCAGTGTCACCCTCGTACTTACCTATACAATTACGTCCGAACCCAATGACCTATATCTATCACCAGTTATGGCATACAGGAGATAGAAAAACCTATCTATCTATGGTTTTAACGTCCCAATAATCTGCAAGAGAATAAGGAATCTTACGGAATGACATTCAATGACAGATAGAATCAATACCCAAAAAGCAGTGATAGCCTTCGAATCCAAGGCACGCACCTCTGACTTTTCGGATTCATGTGCGTATTATATAATTATCACTTGCTCAAAAAAACGGTGAAAGAAAACATCGTGAGGAAACCGGCATGCCTGAGAGATATTTTTTGACGGCATGTGAAGCCAAGTCAGAGGCCCGTGGGCGGCGTTAAAACTCTGACACCAGGTTAGTTACTAATCACACGAAAAGAAAAATACCCAATACATTTATTACTTCCACATATGAACTTCGGTGGTAGGTTTCACAAAAATATAATCATTGTGGACCCTGTCCGGGGCACAGCCGAGTGGAAGAGGGAAGAGGGCTTTTTATTTTGACTACATACGAAGGATCTTCAACACACGGAGGATCTTCTTTTAGGCAACCTTTAATAGTTAAATATAAAACGAATTCCAATTTTCCACACACAACACACACACTCATAAACACACCATCACATACAACACTCTCACGGCATACCTTCACTTCTTTTGATTTGTAAAACTTTAACCTTCATTTTTATTTTTGCGATGTTTAGTAGCTGTCCTAGATCTGTAAAAATTACTGGTTTTTAACCATTGATGTATTAAAAGGAGGAAGATATGTTACGCGCTAACATCGCAATCAGTAAACTTGGGCTCGGCGCACGACTACATGCACCGAAACTCACACATCTGTGATCAGTATCAGAACCGATAGACGAGGATAGAGATAGGAGACGGCGCTGACGTGCGAGCGAAATCGCGTTAGCACCTCGCGCATTGTGTGCGTATCGTGTCTTTCACGCATGTTTTTAATATCTATCTCGCTCTCACAAATATGGCGAAGCAAACGTCAAAATATTATTGTAATTTTCAACAAATTAACATTTTTGGCTGTACTTACGAGTGGTAGGTAATCCCATGTGTCTTATTTTTCTTTCTTGCATTATTAAAGCACTGTTTAGCTGCACAAGAAGTCATTTTGATGCGTATTTATTACAAAAAAAACTGAAATTATTGAGCTGTGTGATCTACGATGTTCCGTGCGCGACTGAGTGCCAACTACGGGCAATCACTTAGTTAAGTAGGACCAGGCGCTGTGACTAAGTCCCGTATCTACCTCTTTTAATACATCAATGCTTGTAACATTGTTGCGGAGGGACACTGATCTTCTAAGATACAGGTACTAACCTAGTTTAGAGGTCAGGGTTTCAATGTACTACTACCTAGCATAAGTCTCTCAATGTATGTACTTCTACTATACCATTGTAATAGTTATTTAGGCTTAGTTCAATAAAAGATTATTTATTTATAACGCCTTGTTTCCCCGAAGGGTTGGGCCAGCGGAGTCTTAGTAATAGGGTCCCGTTTCACCCTACAAACCAACCCGTTGCATATAAAATTAGGGGGTTCGTGTATCGGCAACGCGGGATCCTAGCTAAGACGGGAACTTCCTCACAATATCTGCTATGTCAAGTACAGTTCTCAAACAGGTTTTATTATATTCCCTTGATTCACCCTCCTAATCTATAATATCTTGTTGTTCAGGTTCTTAGTATGCGTGACTTACCTTGAGATCTACAATGAGGAGGTACGCGACCTCCTCGGCAACAACCCTCATCAAAGTTTGGAGGTCAAGGAGCGGCCTGATATCGGCGTGTTCGTTAAGGACTTGACAGGTATAATTCCTCCAATATTGGAGATCAACTTGAAAAGATTTAGTAGTTACTTTATGTCATTTTGTAACAGTCTGTAAAAGATCGCTTTAAGCGATAAGACCGCCCATTGTGTCACCCTATGTAAAATGTCTAAATTTATGTCTGTAATTTTTATGGTGTACAATAAGAGTATCATGAACAGTCTTATTGTATGGTCAATGCTGAAGAAAAACTTAAAAAGAGTTAGTAGTTGTCATTGGTGCCGATTCTCTTGTACACCGGACTAAACTAACTAAACTATCACTAAAATTCCTTACTTTTGGCTATGAGAATCTTAAACGCTATTCTGTAGTAAAATGTCTCTAAATTAAAAAAAATATTTTGACACAACTAAATCGAATTTGACAATTGTGACTCCACGTGGTACATACTTTTTAGAGCCGGGGAGGCGCGCAGTGGGGGCAGCCTCGACGTGTTTTATATGGAATTTTTCACTTTTTGTATGGAAAAAAAAAAAAAAAATTACCTACGTGTTGAGTATTAGGGTTTTATAAAGGGGGTCGAAATTTTCATTATTTTTGCGATAGGACACACCATTTTCGAGATATAAGCAAAAGAAAAGAAAAAAATCCAGTACAGTACTGTTTTTGCACCCGAAGTCGAGATGTTCGTGTGAATTTTAGTTCATGACAACTAATAATATTCCACACCATTTTCGGTGGCGATTAAAAATGGTCAGAATTAGTTAGAAAATTAAAATTTTAGGTGAAAAACGTCAAATTCAGAATAGCAAAATTGTCATTTTCACTAAATTAAAATCTCAGTACAATCTTAGTGCTGTCAAACTAAAATATAGTTAAGTTGTGCCACTTTAGTCTATTTCAGAATGGGAAATCATCGTTTGACAGGAGTAAACTAAATTTTGGAGATTTTTAGTCTAGTTTAGACGCATTTGTGACAAGAGAATCGGCACCATTGTGTAACTGTCATACATTAACTTTCTGAAGAAAAACTTGAAAAGAGTTAGTATTTATGTCTTTATGTAACTGTCATACATTAACTTTCTGAAGAAAAACTTGAAAAGAGTTAGCAGTTATGTCATTTTGTAACAGTCATACATGAACTTTCTTTGTATGCTCAATGATGGAGAAATACCTGAAAAGTGTTAGTCGTTATGTCATTGTCGTTTTGACATTAACTTTCTATGTTATTATGTTTAAAAAAAAAACTATTTTGGTTATTGTGGGTGTACAACACACCGTAGCCTAAGCTACGGAAATGAAATGAAATTGTTTATTCTGTAAATAGGATATCGGAATCACTTTTACATGTGCTGTTAGAAAAATATTAAAAAATAAGCTAGATAAGGACGGAGGTTCCTATCTGACTACTCTGAGAAGAAAGGCCTAAACAAACTCAGAGGTCACAGTCTCTTTTAAAGTCCAGACATAATCTTGATCAGGCCATATAATATGGACCATGTAGATTAGTGTCTGAAATGGTCTTTTGAGGAAAGAACCACACAGATTTGAGAGGATCTGTCCAGTCAGTGCAAGCATTTATCAGTAATCGTGGAGCTCAACTCAGAACTTAAGGGGAGGTTTTACGAATTTGCCTGTTTTTAAATCAATTTAATTGAAAATTTAAATGGTCAAATTAGTGTATTTAGGTACTGAAAAAGATATATGTCATAGATACATCCTTGTTTGAGGGAAATTAAAGGTTCAAAACACGATAAATTGTAATTTGCTCGATCAAAAAAAAATCCGAAACAGGGTCGATTTCAAAACCATTTTTCGTTTCATTTCCTAATTACAGCACAAAATAATATGAAAATTGCATATATGATGAGGTAATCGTATTTTAGAGGTTATTTAAAGATTGGATTTTTAAGTTTAGTAGATTTTTTTTAAATAAACCCAAATATAGTAAATCGGGCTAAATCGGCTCGCGCTCAGAGTCCTGCGGGACGTCATCGGAGGTGGACCTGTGTCAAAATTTTTAAAAATACGCTCTCTCTGCAGTTGTTAAAAAAAAATCTAATAAAAGAAGAACACATTAGATATGAAATTGCGACAGCTCAGAAAAAATATTAGGTAATTTTAATATAGTTTTAATTCATAATATTGTTTTCGAAAGTGAGATTATTTCTATGCGATATGATGACGTTTAATTGTCATCTTAAAATAGTGTTAGACACATTATAAATTATTATCGATAAAATTATAGTCAAGTGCGAGTTTTATATAATTTTTATCGTCGTTTATGAAGAAGTTTTTTTTATATTTTTTTATCAGATTCATCCATGTTACTATATTCACTCTCTATGGAATTGTCTTTGCTAATATCATGTAATACATTAATAAACACATCATATACCTACAATTTGTCCGGTTGTCGGTTGTATATTGAATATTTCAAACAACCTATCCCTCTCGCAAGAACAAAGAAAATTTTAAAAAGAAATGGTGTTTCAAACAAATGTGCTATACTAACATGAACAAATGTATGGAACACGATAAAAATCGTAATTATATTGTTATAAATTCAGAAGTAAGGATATTAAATAATTTTCTTATTTTTCTTATTTCGTCGTTGTATTTTCTCAACAAATATACTAGCACTTGTTATTATTACTAAATAATGTTTAATTTGCAACGCCGCCATTTCTATTTTATTTATTAAAATGTGTAACTTCCAGAATCACTCATTTTACCAACACTTTAAATCAATTGATCAACTGATATGAAACTGACACAGATAAAACATAACACTCTTAATCAATTGAGAAACTGATACTAAACGAAAGACAAATAAAATATAATAATATTTTTCGAATAGCGGAGCCAGCAACACAATTTTTTTTCTTGAATCCGTGATTTTAGGACATCGAAATTAGGTACGTCACTTGACAATAAAGTACGTCAATTGTTACTTCATAAATAGCTGTCAATATTTATGAATCTTCATGAGCGGTGGGAAATATCCAAAACAAAAAAATATGGTCACAGTATAAGCGAAACAGTAAGACCATTTTTATTTAGCCCATCCAACTTAACAAAAATCCCGACGAAATAAAGATGAAAGTTTGTATGGAAATTCGCCATTTTTTTTCTTAAATTCACTTGATAAAATTCTTAAATTCACTGACAGACAATGCACAACCTAAACCGCTGGGTCTAGAAGCATGCAATTTTGCACAATAGTTCTTTTTATAACGAACGAAATTACGACTTTGATATTTTCTATCAAAATTACATTTTGCGTGACCGTTGAGATACCCAGTAGCACTATTGCAATTTTAAACTTTCACCTTACTGCAAAGTCATGTTTATCTGAAACTAGTTTCTTTCCGTGACTTCATTCGCGTGAAAGTCATAAGACATCACAATATACTAAAATAACAGCCACATTTTATCAATCTTCACTGTACACTGTTTGTAGTTTTGGTCTCGGCGACCAAAATATACAGAGATTTAGGACTGGTGACGCGACTGGCTGGCTAGCTGGACTAGCGAGCAAGTGACAGAGTTATCCGTGTGAGAAGCAGCTCCTCCTGAGGTCGAAACGCGCAAGTAACACTCGTCAGTAGCAATTTCCCATTGCTTGCGAATTTTTTCGTTATACGTGAATTTATTAAAACCGTCAACCGTCAAACCGTCTGCGTTCCTTCATATACTAACCTAATGGCACAACACTGATACACGAACTGCTTCTTACAGATTATTCATGACTACCCCAGCTATCACAAAAAAAATCAGCAGTTTGTACAAGGGTGGCTATGGTTAGGTGACTATTAATGAGATTTTTTTTATTGATTTTTATTAAAACCATAGATGACAGAAGAGGCCTAAACTTCATGTTTGTCGTTGTACGTTCTACGAACTCTCCCATAACAGTAGGTATATGAAAAGTTAAAAATGTTGTTTTTTTTTAATATAAAATGAATTAATTGTCACAAAATAAACACACGCACGCACACACACAATACATTAGCTGATAACGACACCGACCCGACATCGACACGATATTGGCGATCAGATGATCGGATACGTTTAGTGCCTTGTCTTGTTATCGTAACCTATATCGTCGCAGTCAGCGACCGACACCGATATAGGCACGATATCTACCAGCGAAGACACAGTGCGGGGAGAGTAGCGGCATTCTTTCACTTGAACACACTTTTTCTCACTGCCGACTTCAAGACGTTGATACTTAGTAGGCACTGTGGTTGTTTGGTGCGTTGCGTGGTCATCGATATTCACCAATATCATTGGGCCGATAATAATTGTATCGGTATCGAATCGATGTCGGTATAATAGCTGCCGACGTATCGGTAGGTATCGGGTTGGTGTCGTTATCTGTTAACGTGAAAACGCCCATTAGGTACACAGGACATTTTAAGTAATCATTTTAGTTCATTACACCGTAGGTCCCATAAAATGTAAACTTATTGAAAAAACCGAATCTAAGAAAAACTAGTTCAGTTGATCAACTGCAAATATTTCATGCTGTGGCATGGATTTTCCGCGAAATGGTCGGCGGTGCATCGTAAATAAATACGTCACTCTGCATTTGGGGGAGGCGGAGGTAGCGTTTCAAAGGCCTACAGACACGGAAAACCTCGCCTTAAGGAGCTCAATTCGACGAACAATACCAAAGAAAGAACATTTTGGTAGGCCGCATAAACTAATCCAAACTGCAAAAAAATTGTTAAACGAAACTGAGAAATAAAAATAATCCACATAGTCCGCACGTTCACAATAACTAAAATAATATAATATGCGGTGCCAACTACCACTATAAGCCAGTTAAAAGTCGCATTTCATAGGAGCTTTGTATGTTTTTCTTATTCGTGTGGTTAGTGACTTCTAACCTGCATGTCGATTCCCGTAACCACTTCACCGTGAAACCATGTGAAGTGAGCGTGGAGTGAGCTGTCATTGTCATCTCACCCTGTTGGAATGACAACTCACTTCACCTAAGTTTTCACGGTGAGATGGTTACAGAATAGCACTCCTGCTATCAGAGTTTTATGTCGCCCATGGGCCTCTTACTTGGCTTCACATGCCGTCGAGAAATATCTCACTGAGTCTATGAACCATGCACAAATCCAGACTAAGAACTGCTGAGAACTTCTTTAAGAATTTTCAGTATCAATTCACTACCTAATTACTGCCAAGTTGATCTATCGGTCACAAACTTGACTGCTGGCCTGCCTTGGGTTCGATCCCTGTGTGCATGTTTGAAAGTCTCAGTAACAGCCCGGTCTCAAAATTCGTGTACGCATCAGTTTGCCAAAGGCTCATCCCTTATTACTTGAGAATTGTTCACTATTTTCGTGGCTAAATGCGACTTTACCAAACACAGCCTTAATATTTAACCACCCAATTACCTCTCCACAGGCTACGTAGTCCACAACGCAGACGAACTCGAAAAGATCATGGCGGTCGGCAATAAGAACCGTCACATCGGAGCCACGGCGATGAACACCGAGAGTTCACGATCTCACGCGATATTCTCCATTACGGTGGAGAGCAGCAAGCGAGAGAGCGACAATAAGATGCATGTCAAGATGGGGAAACTGCACCTTGTTGATTTGGCGGTAAGGTTCTTTTTTGAATGACAAACGTGGTAGCATTTACACAGATAGTTATTTTGTTGCCTATGTTTCCATTGCGCGGACTCGGGCCTTGATTCTGGAACATCCTATTTTTCTCAAGTTGATCGATGCTGCAGAGGTTCTGAAACAAACGAGGTGGCCTAGCTATTTTTTAACTAGTTTGAAGCTATAAAATATGTAAAAAAAAAGTCCGATCCGAAAGGGGCATAGAGGTACTGCAATAACGTTATCAAAGTTTATTTTGTAATTTTTTGTTATTGTTGTAAATAAAAAAGTTATCGCTATTTAAAATTCACAATTTTAGATACCAAAATTACACCAAATTTTTAACTCCGGCCTCCCGCACCCTGTCTATATTATAAAGAGGAAAGATTTGATTGTTTGTATTGAATAGGCTTCGAAACTACTGGACCGATTTGAAAAATTCTTTTACCATTAGAAAGCTTAGTTTTCAGGGAGTGACATAGGCTACTTTTTATCCCGGGAAAAATAAAGGGTATCGCGGGAAAGACCACGGGAGCGAAGCCGCGGGCAAAGTGCTAGTATAATATAAAACACCTGTAAAAAATAGTGGGGCTTTTTTTCCCTTTTTTCCTGAAAATTTCCACATAAATATACTCTCAGTACGATACCTAACAACACCCTCTCGGATCGGACAGGGTTTTTTTACATGTTGTGTAATCATAAAATCATTTTGTAAATGTATCATAAATGACTCATATATTTTTGGACACACACTAAATAAATAAAATGTTTTATTGACATAAAAATGTTGTTACATTTTAATTTGAAGCCCTGACTATTGAGCTAAGTGGAACCTGTTAACTTGTGTTACAGGAATCAGTGTCTTCACATACACTAAATGCACACACATTGTAATGAAAAACAAATTTGACCGATTTAACTTGAAATAATTTTCGTTCTTCTAATGATTGTTTTTTTTTTTACTGGTACAGCATTTTTGGTAAAAGTTGCTGATAAAAAAAAACAATTGACATTAGTCTCATCTCTGGGCAGTGTATTTAAAATGTTGTACCAATAGGTCATCCTTTTCATTATCATCAGCATCATCATTTCAGCAGAAAGGCCTCTCCCATGCACCGCCACTTCGAACGGTTCTGTGCTTCTCGCATCCAGCGGATTCGCCTTCACCAGGGCATTAGTCCACCTTGTAGGAGGCCTTCCAACGCTACGTCTTCCGGTACACGGTTGGCCACTCCGAAACCTTTCGGCCCCATAAGCCATCTGTTCTGCGAGCAATGTGCTGCCCATTGCCACTTAAGTTTGGCAATTCTTCAGGCTATGTCGGCTATCTTGGTTCTCCTACGGATCTCCTCATTTCTGATTCGATCACGTAGAAGACATCATTAGAAGGGTGAAGGTCACCAAAAGGGCAATGGAGAGGGCTATGCTTGGAGTCACCCATTCATACCTTCTCAATTCCAATCTTATCTCATTTCCACAGGGTTCAGAACGCCAAAGCAAGACACAAGCCACAGGGACCCGTCTGAAAGAAGCGACGAAGATAAACCAGTCCCTCTCAGTGCTGG